>OVAN01002972.1:0-30983 GCA_900406275.1 Anastatica hierochuntica
CCAATAATCGAATTCGACAAGTTGTCTTTCGCAGATCCTGATCTAAATTCATTTTCGAAAGGTTCTGTTTTCCAGTTTCAGAGATCCAGGGTTGCATCAGGAAGGACATTGGTACCAAGGAAGCAAAGGATCTGCATGATCATTTCAGCGCTTCCTCGAATGTGGGGTTTAACGACAATGGTTGCAGGAAGGAAAATAAAACGAAGCAGATTCCTATTCGTGTTTCCCTCTGAAGAACTAATGAAATAAGTTTTTATTCGAGGACCTTGCGTAGTGAGTGACCGTATGGTGGTGTTGTACACATAGCAAGCATGGAAGAATGAATTTGACTTAAATTGCATTCCTCTTTGGTTCAAATCAGAGGCATTCCTCTCTAATTCTTGACTCTAAATGTGATTGGTACTGTTGCTGAAAGATTGGGTCATGCCATTAAAGTTGAGTTCAACCTGACAGTTACTGCAATAATGAAGTTTGTGAGGTCAATATATTATGGGATGCTGATTTCATTTCTAAAAGCGATTTCAATTTTCTGCAGGCGTGAACAAATTTTTTCACTCCAAATACAAAAGATTACAAGGTTTCTACGAGGTTTGTGGAATGTTTACTCATGAAACTAGGGATTGCTTTATGGCGGATGCATGGCAAGATGAAGTTCATGAACCAAAGGGCGACGATGATTAAGATGATGAACATGGAGATGCCATGATATCATTCATGAGAGAATCAAAATGCATTACCAGAAAATGTCGATGGAGCTCCTGCAATTGGTCAGGATGTCATGGAACATCAAATAAAGAGGATTCAAAATGAAGTGCAAGGTCATAATGCATTGCAACTAGACATATTAGAGATCGTCTTGAAAGTGTTCAAGTAGATCATAATTATGAGAACAATGATCGGATGGTGCAACAGGCGGAAAGAGAGAATCGTAATCCAGATTCATTGGACGATTGATGGCAGAGATTTAAGCGGAATTGTCAAAGGGAAGAAGCAGAGTGGATATGGAACCTCAGGTGAACCCTGAGGAGGATGAGGACCATCCAAAATTTATGTTAGCATAACGTATGGATGGCGAAGACACATTTCAACAATATGGAAGTTTCTTATCTCAGACATAGATGGATCCAATCATGAAAAAATGGCTGCAAAATTTGATATCTTAACATAATTGAGATTGATGTATCAGGTAACCTCTTGCATGTGCTCTCGAAAGTGTTGCCAACGTTAGATAGTCTTGTTTCAAAGAATATTGTAGAAGATAGTCTTCTCCATATCATGAATACTGTAGAAAATGACGAGTTCGTTTGTTACTGCTATGATTATGTAGGATCATCTCAGAATCATGGAATGAATTCATATTCTCAAAAAGAAATATGCATCCTAATGATGATGTTATTTTAGGCAAAAACTTTGTTACTGAATGGTGTTCAATACACAAAAAGAGAAGACTCGACAAAAAACAGTTGGTTTTCAAAGCTCGCAATGGGAATCACCACCCAGAAGATAAGTCTTCTTCAGATCATGAATAATGTAGAAAATGACGAGTTCGTTTGTTACCGCTATGGTTATGTAGGATCATCTCAAAATCGTGGAATGAATTCATGTTCTCAAAAAGAAATATGTTGCATCCTAATGATGATGTTATTCTAGCCAAAAATGTTGTTACTGAATGGTGTTCAATACACAAAAAAGAGAAGACTCGACCAAAAACAGTTGGTTTACGAAGCTCGCAATGGGAATCACCACCATATGAGTGGTAAAAATGTAACATGGATTGTGAAATATCCAATCAAAATGAGGGAATATGTATTGGGTAGATTGTCCGAGATCCAAAAGGAAGCATGTAAAAATTTAAAATGTTAAGCTTCAAATTAATTGTTCTTCATTACAAGCAGAAGCACTAGGTCTGCTCCATTCATTTATAAATTGTTTGGATACATGGATGGATATGGGTATGGTTTGAATGTGATAATCTGGAATTTGTGAAATTGATTAGAAATGGGAAAGAGAACCTTAAAGTGACCAGTATACTTTATGGCATCAAATGCTAAATGCAGAAACTATTGGAGTGCTATCTTGAACAAGTTAATCGGGAGCGAAATCGTATTGCAGATACACTGATAAAGAAAGCTCTTCTATATAACTATAATTTTTCTTTAAACTTTATTCCTCCTACATGATGGTTGACTTATTGTACTTCACCTTCAAAAAGTAATAAAATCAGCTGTTAAAAAAAATGTTTTCTATAAAAAACTTCTTTTTCGTATTTAGGGAATCTAAACCAAATGCTCCTTGAAAAACTCACCCTCTACGTGTAATACTTTCCACTGACACGTGTATTATTTTTTTTTTGTTGAAATATGATTTTAATTATAGAAATTGGTAGTTATTTATAAAAGATGAATTAGAGAAAAAAACAAAGATTGTATATGAAAACTGAGAGTAAAAATTAACAAAGGACCATGAAGAATGAGATGAAGACCTCCTTAGCATCGTCCGCCAAGCCATAATGACATGAGATTCTGAAGGTCCGGGACTCAGCGTAGGACAGGTAGTGTAGACAATTTCAAGTGGTGTGGTCGATTGTTATTTGCAAGTTGGTCAGTGATGGTCCAAGTTAGATTGTGGCGATGATGATTTCACTCCTTCCACACTTTGACGATGGATATTGTAAAGGAAGGTGAAGTAATATAGACTTTTCTTTATCACTTTTTCTGGAGAGAAGGTGATGTAGGGTGTCATCCCAATCTGTTGTGATTGGATTTTCGAAGAGCTTCCCACACACCATTGACCACACTGTAAAAGTGTAAAGGCATGCAAAGAATAATTGATCTCTTGTCTCATAAGGCTCTTCGCTCATGGGACATACTTACCCCCCAAGCTCGCATTTGTTTCCATATTGACAAGCGACTCCTCAACGCAAGCTAAGAAATGAAACTACTTCGCGGGATGCTCTGTGCAAACCGCATTAGCTTTCCCCACGAGACTCTGCACGGTGTCCTTATCTTATACCAAGTCGCTGAAGAAGAGAAAGAGCACATGTATGAGTCTGTCACATGACCCCATAGATATTGATTTCTCCAGCATCCGCATGTGGGATAGGAACATCTACAAGAAAGGCATGTAATTGAGGATATCTTCTTTGTCATTGGCTAATCCTCCATCCTTGAGGGGCAGAAGTTCTGCCACCGTTGCGTGAAGTGAATTCCTAATACTCGAGGGCCAATTTTACTGGTGATGTTAACCAATGGACCTTGCGGCAGCTAGCACTCGAGCCAGAATGAGATAGTATGATCATTATTTACCTTTTTTTGGATGAAACCACTGGCGATGCAGCAAAGTTTAAGCAACTTTTTCTAGACCCATGATCCCAAGGTGGCGGCACGGGTATACCAAAAGGAATGGTTTTGGATCAAATGTCTTCATATCCAACTCACCCATAGCGAAGACTTGGATGTAAAAATTTTCCATATTAGATGTAAAGCAAATACCCTTAACATGTCATCTAGCGTACGGATACCCAGTCTGCCTTCATTATTTGGCAAGCTTATTTCATCCCGAAAAACGTTTGACTTGTGACACTGATTCAGTGAGCTGAACCAGAGAAAGGCACCATACATGATCTTGATTTCTTCCAGGCATCAAGACGGTAGTTGAATCGCAGCACACCAGAAGTTAGCAATGCAACTAATTATAAATTTAATCAGCTAGAGACGGTCGACGTACGACAGAAACTTACTAAACCAAGAGAGAAATTGATTTCTTACTTTTTCTAGGAGAGGAGCATAGTCTTAGGTAGTGAGTAGCTAGTGGCAATTCTAGGTACCGAATAGGAAGATTGCATATGCGAATACCCATCGCTGCGATGACACAGTGCAGTGGTGACTGTTGTCGGCCGAAAAATTAAATTTTTGATTTTCCCATGTTCACATTGAGGCCTGCCATTCTTGAAAATAATTTGAGGTTACGGGAGATGCGATGAACAAAGGTTGTTGCATCATCGGTGAATACTAATATATCGTCGACGAAACTTAAACGGATAATTACTGTTCTTTGCATTTAAATGGTAACCGAACAAACCCGTACTGGCTATCATGTCATCCATGCGCGAGAGCACATTTTTGATGATAATGTACAAATAAGGAGATCAAGAGCAGCCTTTGCGTAGTCCTCTACGGCTAATGAAGAAACCATCTAAGACACCGCTGACGAATACATAGAAAGATGTTGTTGAGATACATGATTCAATCCATCAAATAAAGATGAGTGGAATCCCCATAACCCGAAGGACCGAGATGAGGAACGACCATTGGATGGTATAAAAAGTCTTGGAGATATCGAGATTCAATGCACACTGTATAGAGAGTGAATCCATGTGGTAATCTTTTACCAATTTTGTGGCAAGCAAAACATTTTCAAGGAGAAGACGGTCAAAAGCGCTTTGGTTTAGATCAATCATGCCAATATCTTTGAGATTACCTTGTATATCATGTTACAACACGCTATCGGGTGATAATCCTTCATTCTACTAGCTTCTTGTGTCTTCGGAATTAACGTAAGGAGAGTGGCGTTTATACTGCTAGGCATGGATTCGTACATGAAGAAATATTTTATCAAGATGATGAAATCTTTACCCACTATTCTCCATGCAGCAACATATAATTCCTTGTTGAAACCGTCGGGACCAGAAGTTTTATTAGCCGACATAAAGGATAAAGCATTATGGACTTCCTCCTCGGTTACCCACGCTGAGAGTAGCATATTGTCCACGTTAGATGTACGGTACTTGATTAACTAACTGAGATACTCGTCATTGGGCGACAATAAATCGGAAGACACATCCTGTAAGAATTAATGAAAGTGACGTATTGTTTCAAGTCTGATATCTCTCTGTTCAATAAAAAGATCTCCAGAGACAGATGTGAGTTTACGAATTGCAATCTTGGAAGCTCGATCTTGTGCAACCCGATGAAAAAAAGTTGTGTTCTGGTTCCTTTCTTTTAGGCATTTTACCCTTGCATTCTATCGATGAAACTGCTCTCGGACACAACCTGTTGGAGGTTTGGTCGTGGATTATGTAGGAAATTGACTTGTTGTTGACACATCTCTGTATAGGCCTCATGTGTGCATTGCGCTAAATTCCCATAGGATTCCCTATTCAGATCTCGAAGTTTTTTAAGGCCTTAAGCTTCCCATGAAACCTTTGTATCACTGATTGGGAGTGAAATAGGGAAAGGGATTGAGACCATACGTGTGCCACCATCGAGATGAAGAGATGGTTTTGTGTCAGGTAATTGAAGAACCGGAAGGGCTTTCTCAGCGAGGCTTCAGGAGATTTGAGAAAGACTTGACAATGCAGATGGTCGGATATATCACTTGCATCAAAAGTAGCATAAGAAAGGGTGAAGATGTTTTCAAGCAAGAACCATTAACGAGACCACGTTCTAATTTTCTTCTTATGAGGTTGTCTTGTTGATTGTTTCGTTAGGTGAATTGGGGTCCTTGGTAAGTCAAGTATGTTAAACTGCAATCCCTCATACAATCTTGAAATTCTATCATTCCAAAGATATGTGGTTTGTGGTTCACAATACGGGAATGCTCACCAAAGGATAAGGTATGGTTGAAGTCGACGAGGACTATCCATGGGGAGATTTGAGTGTAGTATATTTTTGTACGAAGAAGATCAGCCCACAGAAGACGACGATTAGAGGCGAAATTGGAGGTGTACACAAAAGTGTATAATAGAAACTCATTTGTCGCTTTGATGTGAATAGAATAAGAGATCAACTTAATGGTGACCATAAGAGGGACAATTCCGACTGCATCGGTCCAGACTACCCAAACCCGTCTTATATGATGGCTGGCATAGTTAGTTAGAGATGACCAGCTCGGTAGAGCAGAGGTTAAAAATGCATAACAATTTCTTTCTTGGAGTCTTGTTTCAAGTAAGCATCCAAAATCAGGCTTCGCAGCTTGAACCCATCGATAAAAAGTTGAATAATTACACGGCTTGTGATTAGATTCAAGTTTGATCAAAGTCTTAAACCTCTAAACCACAAAATTATGGCTAAACGTTGTAACACTTTGGATATTAAATCCATAAGGAGTATAAATTCACACATTTAGTTCTACAGAAAGCTTTGGTTAAGTAAGTCAATAAAATATGGTTGTTTTGTTTTCTAAACATTACTCAATCAAAATCTAATCAAAAGATAAGTAAATTCAAAGGCAGAGCAAGAAAAAAAGAAATGAGGTAAAGATTCAAGGATGAAAACATGCAATCTATAAGTTAGGCAATGCGATTTGTTAGTCTAAATGCAATTAAGATCTAAGGGCTACGCATTGGAGGCACCGTTCAAAGACAAGAAAATAATCAATTCATTCATTCCCATGATATTAATTCATCTAATGATCTTAAATTGAGCTAATCTCCTGATAGTAATCTAAGAGTCATCAGTCATTAAACACAAGCCAAAAAGTCTACTAAACACATAAATCATATATTCCCATAAGCTAAGAGTGTTAAGAAATCTTCAGGTTCTATTAGGAATTTCATTAAACACCTTCCGGGTGTGAAATTTCTCTAATTTATAAATTGATTTATCACTTCAGTTTTAGCACTAAGCACTTCTTAATCATATGAAACTACAAGAATCTAGCTCTTTACATCCTAATAAACATCTAGATCTAGCCTAATCCATCTAACTCATAAACCACAAAAGAAACTATTTACTAATAATAATTGTAAAACAAGAAGCAACATGAAAGAAAACCACGATCATAATCAAGAAGAATGATAAGATAGAAAAGATTCAAATTTTGATGAAATTACCAAAGGTTTTAAAGAGAAAATCATTCAAGTATTGTTAAACAAAAAAGAGGCAAGAAAATTCAAGCTTAAGTTTCTTAATGTCTCAAATTTGCTTAAATAGCAGTTGACAACGTGTTTGGATCGAACCAAGATAAACTAGTTTGTTTCAAAGATTTCTTTGACAAATTCAGCTTCAGGTCGGTATGAGACAAGGGTTATGGGTCAATATGCATGGGTTGGTGAAGGCTCTAAATCAACCTGGAAGGCTCGGTGGTCTGCTCCACTCGGTGTGATGGGTCGGTGAAGAGCTAAGAATTCCCTAGGAGCCTCGGCGGTTTGCTACGGTCGATGCAAGTGGGTCGATGTGGCTCTATGGAATTGTTCCAATTTCTCAACAGTATGTATTGCCCGATGTGCATTGGTCGATGTTAGGCTACGAAATTCATGATGGCCATATCGGGCTACTCTGCGCAATGTGCACAGACCGGTGTGACTCTATCTCAACATATTTTTCGATTTCATCACTCTGGACTTGGTTCCATTGGTTCTGCTCCATTTTTTATGATCCAAAACGCCTGGAAAAAGGATAGAAATAGGGGATGCAAGTGCATATCTACATCCTAGGAGATTGTAAACACATAACAACTAACTAATCCTAAAAATGTCTAAGTGTCTCAACTTAATGATGAAATGCTACTAAATCTACTCTTAAAGCGAGTAAAATACGATAACATCAGCTTGTTAAAAACCTGAAGATTCCATGATAAGAATGGCATGATCTTAGTGCTTCCTTCCTGAAGATTTCTTGTTATAAAGTAGAGCATGCATCCATAATCATGTCTTTCTTATTAGTTTGGACCATCTTCTGATATGTTGTTGGGTTTCCCCACGTTGGGACTGTGGTCTTCTGCTGTGCAGTTGCACTAGGAGCTGCATAGGATGTGGCCTCTGAGGTATCACCGTCTGGAAGCGTTGTACCTGACTCCACAAATGTTCTGGTCCTAATATTATCTCTGATTTAACCATTTTTTGTACCTTCCATGCCAGCCAAAAGTGCAAAACGAGGAGGAGATACATATTTTTGTATTAGTTTGGCCGAGGAAGGAGAGCGTCGGACCCCTCTTTGAACCTCTATCCAGTTGGACTCTTCCCCTCCACTTATGGGTCGTGTGTCCTACTTAGTAACAGATGGGTGTTCTCTATTCTGATCAATTGTCATCTTAGTCACGCCTATAAAGTCTCCTACAGTCGCGTTAGTAGCTTCAATAGTTTCCACTAGAGCATTGTGCTGACGAGTGTAAGGTTGCTTGTGATTATCCTCCAATGCAATGATTTGATCCATTCTTACTGCTGTGTTATGTGATTCGAATACAACAGTTGTGTTGCCTTGAGTAGCCAAAAATCTGCATTCCTTATTTTTGATTTTAGTTTGGCAGTTTTTTGCAACATGATCCCATCAAAGACACACGTTGCAGCGAGATGGAAGCCAAGGATAGCTGATCAGAATAATCATGTTTGTTCTCATGATTTTATGCTCTCATGTAATGGTTTTTCTAGGTTTGCCATGACCAGAACAAGAGAAACATCCATCCAGGTGCATCTTTCTATGTTGGGATGAAGCATGTCAATGGTACCCACGACACCAGCAAGGAAACGTAGTTTCTTATCAGATAATAGATTACCAGGAACTTTTATCGATCCAAATCGGAATCTCCTTGAGGTCAAGCTGAGATGAGGCGGTGGATGGACACCACTCCTTCACTACCATGAGGATATCAGCAATATGCCAAAATTGATGACGTAGTGCTCTGTCATGCATGTGTTGATTGTCGATCCTAAACAACACAAACGTGGAGGAAATGAATTGCGCATCAACCTTTGAAGGCTTCTCCTGAGAAACCTATAGATGATTCACAATGGCGTGAACCTTTCCAATGTGTGGTGCGTCTCCAACAAAGTGACTAATGATGTAGTTTGTCCACATGAGCTTGGAATATGTAATAATCTCGTCTGGGAGCATAACCTCTGCAACACCTACAGTGAGCTTGAAAATAGGGGGTAGTGCTTGATCCATGTCGACAAAGTTTGTGCTTTGGAAACATTCAAAGATTGAATGGACAAATTGGAGTAGGTCTTGTGGGAGGGTGGGGTGTGGTGAGGGTCCTCTAGTGGTAGAGGAACCTTCGAGGCCATCAGGCTAATCGGAGAAAGGCAAACAAGGATGGCGATGGCTAGAGTTCGACGATGAAATTGAAGACAAGATTGATGTTTAAACGACAATTCAAGAGGAACGTGACTCTTCCAGTGGCGAAATGACGAAGCTCTTAACCTTTGTTTCAAATCCGCATCTTCTTCACCTGCATGTTATGGATTATCTTATGCTAACACCTACTAGGCAGTAAGGGACCCCAAGTGAACCACACCAATTGAGTCTCACGTCTCATTTTTGAATGGAGATCCTACTACCACGATCCCCTCTTTCTCAGCCAACAGAGCCAATTAAGTGATGACATCAGTTTTCTCTGGCCATCCTCCCTTACAAGGTATTTGGGCTAATTAGTTACTCACCACACCAACTCCAGTTACTTTGGTATTGAGCAAACAATATCGTCATCTTTTATCAAACCTAGAGAATAACTTTAAGCGGCCCTCTCTTTTAGTTGGAAATCAAACGTAATAAGAAGCACCAAACCTCATATAGGTATAGAAGCCAGCAAAGTGACCTCAAAACAAATAGATGTTGCAGACTTGGGTCTATCCTCTGAGGACAGTAAAGTGTAGAAGCAAAGACTTTGATGGGCTGCTAGGATGAATCCAAGCATGTATACATGGAAGACATCACCCTCAAAGTACTTATTCCTAATCATGTTCTTGTCCAGGGGTTGGAAACAAAAAAAAATACATATTATGACAATTCTCTCCATGCTTTATCCCATCAGGAGGATCAGTGAATATAGTTGCAAACAGATTGTGGGGTAGGAAATACGACATCTTCTCTAGGAAATTGGGTGAATATTCATTTCTATTTTACATTTTGGATGCATATACTATGAACTAGGTTTTGTCTCTAGGGGTGGGACATGTCGATGAATGCCTTATGTTCGTGGCTCCATGGACACATTCTACATCTCTTGAGCTACATGTTATCACCATATTTTCTATTTGAATCACTTTAAAGGAGATTTTGTGTCATCTTTACTCAATTCTAGGTGTTGAATAAATTACTTCAAGGCTAGGAGGACATATCCTTTCAGATAAACCAAGACTTTATCCCACAAAAATGGGAGAGACAAAAGTTCCGATTGGATTAAAACTCATTAAAGCTTTTCAAATTAAAGTTGCAGCTGAAGATAGGAAAAGCAACATATTTATGGTAAATGTGGAATATGTGTGGATTCTTGAAAGTGCAACAATTGCTGTCAACTTGGACATAAATGCTCATGATGCTTAAAGCATAAAAAAATAAGTTCATCAAGCGATTCCTCAATACGTCCTAAACTTGAGGGACCAAATAACCACTCGGATGGTCTCAACCTATTCAGACAATGCAAAGGGTTTTTCATTCTCCCAACCACATTTGTTTCCTCACTTGTAAGTACATAAATGGATTCAACTTCAGGCATGGAAACAAAGTCACTTCCAATTGTCTTGACTCAAGTCTATGTATTCCCTTCGCCTTTCTTCAATAATGTTAATTTAATTCTTGCATATAGTGCTCTTCCAAGTCAAGCCTACATTATTTTTGACCCTACTTCAACCTCAACCAAGCCTAATACACATAATGATATCTCCTCTAACTTGTCCAGGAATGCACACTACAAATATGCTACTTAAAAAACAACTGAAGTTCCAGCTTTGTCGACTGAGGCTAGACCCTCAACTGATGAATCATCACAATCAGCTACCTCTAATGGTTAACTTTTAGACTTGGAGCAAAGGCTTCAATCTTAAATCCCTTTTATTTGCTTGAAGAATTACTATAGGCTAATCTCATATCCTCAATGCCAAAAAAAAGATCAAGTTCATGCAAGTGAGATAGAAAGTAAGATTATGTAAATAAGGGTATGATTTACAGAAAACCAACAAATTTGTTATGTTGTATCAAAGGGAAGAAGAAATGACATGCACCAACATTGAAATCTTCAATAGACTTAACGGTCTCTTTTACAGGATTATGAGGGATAGGCTTGTTACACCTACGCTAAGGTCCATAAACAACAATGGAAAATTGTAGGTAGAGATGGCCAAGGGAAAGGTGGTTGTGGCAAACAAACAAGAAAGAACTACAATCTACCAACACTCTTGATTGTCCAAGTACCATCCAATATTTAGTTCTCATTAGCTCCCTTTAATGATCTTACTATTTGTTGTGCTCTATGATTCTCATATTTCTTTTTTCCCTCTACTCATTCCACTTATTGAACTCTATAATTTTGGTTATAGTTTTGTAATAGTTTAAATTGAATGCTTTTTAACTAAAATGTGTTATGACTTAAATCTGAAATGAATATAACGTGCTTTTATTATTAAGAAAAAGTTCGCGCAGCAAAAAAATATGATTTGCGGCAAAAATTTACAATTGTTGCTTCGGTCACAAATGACATGTTTTCTTTAGTGTGAAGGTTGAGGTGTAAGCATTCTTCAAATTCAGACCGGAATATAATTTAGATTTTTATTATTTACCCTTGCATTTTCTTAATTAATAGAAGAACTGAAGTAGTTCAATGCTAATAGTTAATTTAATTTTTAAATGATTTCTTAAGAAAGTTTGTTGACTTCAATTTGAATGGATTCTGATAAGGGTAACTTTGTACAATATACATATTAAATCCATTAATTAAGACTATTTTAAATAGTCTATCTATTTTCGCGTATCTATGAATTTTACAAATAACTAAACATAGAGGGGGAAAACGTAATTGGGATGCACAACTTTATTTGATAATATCAAAATTATCATATAACAAAGTTTTGGGAAGGAGTATTGAAA
Organism: Anastatica hierochuntica; assembly: GCA_900406275.1. Lineage (NCBI taxonomy): Eukaryota > Viridiplantae > Streptophyta > Magnoliopsida > Brassicales > Brassicaceae > Anastatica > Anastatica hierochuntica. Next base: position 11,802 of record OVAN01002972.1, read on the forward strand.
AAAAACTATACTATGCAACAAATAGACATACTATTTGTTATATTTGTTGCATACGGTCTATGTATATTAGAAAGGCAAAATCGTCATAAATACATATAATACACTGGCTTTTTTTGGAAGGGTTAAAAATTTAATTAATGGGTGGACAAGTGTTATTACACCTAATTTCTCTTGTGGTAATCAAAATCCATAATTTGAATTATATTACTTTTCTTTTAATCAAACTCTGTTCATATGGTAACAAATCAGACAGTGTTATACTTTTGCTCATTCTTTTTTCTTTGATAAAACTCAGTGACAACTCCACTCGACGAAATGAGTTATTTATTAATCAATAAGTTGACATGAGTTAATTATTTGTGACTTCTTTATTATCATTAGACCAATATTTGCGCAGACGTACGGATATATTTATATATATTTTATACGAGGTTTGTATTATTTTTATAAATTTATATTTTCATTATTTTGATTTAATTTTCAAGAAAAAATCATTTCTGTGCTCCAAGTTTAAAATGTTTACTATAATCTCAATATTTCAATAAGTATGGTAGTTATGTAAATATATCAAAAAGGTTTCAATAACTTGAAATTAAGATAAAACCACGATAACCTATACTTATAGCCTTCTTAAAGTTTCAAATCGGCAATCAATAATCTTTACATCAAAATATAGTATCAATTAAACTCAATTTCATATTGACACTTAGACTCCAGTTCACAACTATAAGAAATCTAAAAAAAACTAATAATGAAATGGAGGGTTATATTGCATTTTAAATGCAATTCGGTGGCTTGATTTGTAATTTTGGCATATGGAGGATAAAATTGCAAAAAAAATTACAATAGAATGTATTTTTTTGCAGAAAACCCTAAAATAATTACTAAAAATATGAAAAAATTCATGAAAACTAATTTTTACCTAAAGCATTATCATTTTTTAGACGACACAAAAATACATTTATCGACAGAACTGCTCACAGATCCATTTTAACACGGACTGAATGAACTATTTGTCGTTCACATTGTCGATTTAAGCAAAAATAGCGAACATTGAATTTCACAAAGAAGACATATATTGCAGATACAAATATTCGAATAATAAAAATATATACTATTGATAATTAGTTCACAATTACACTTTTATTAACTTATAATTAAACATTTAGTTATTTATGGTTAAACTAAAACTACAAAAAAAAAATTCCAAAGCTTTTTTAATAAATAAGGTGGACACTTGTCAATTTTTGTATGATGAGGTGACAGTCTCATGGAAAGAATTGGCCACAAATTATTGATACTAATGGTTTTCCTTGATTCCATTTCTTTGACTTGTGTACGACTTCTCAAAAATGTATTTACAGAAGAGAATTTTTCTCATCTTATTGATATTTTTCTACGCCAAATATATAGGTTCCATTTCTGTGATCCACGAAAATCTTCAATGCCCTGTGACTGTGAGTCACTAGGCTCACTGCTCTTATTTTGGTTGAATCATCATTAGCTAACTACGTAATTGCATATATTTACTAAATTGTAATTTTATCAAAATAAGTTTAAAAAATTAGAATGTGGTCGGTTAAATTATTATGTGTGGAAATATGCGATTCTTGATTTTATGAAGTCGATTGTTAAGTCTCCGTCGCTTTCGTTTATAGAATATGAATATTATATTATTATGAGAGTATTTTTTACATTATATAGAACTATAGAATCAAAGAAAAGTAATTACACAATATACAAGTTTACTAATATACTTTGACATGATCTTCTTTTCTTATCACGCCTCCTCAAGATAGAGGTGTGGGCGCAACTCCAAGCTTGAATCTAGTTGCCTGAAAATGTTGACGAGATAATGGTTATTTAGAGCGTCAGCGAGTTGATCACGCGTGGAGACATGACCAATGCGTAGGAGACCATGTTGAATTTGATCATGTACAAAATGATAATCCAATGCAATGTGTTTCATCCGAGAGTGAAAAACAGGATTAGTGCATAAGTACGTGGCGTCGATGTTGTCACAATATATCACTGGTAGTTGTGACGTATTGAGTCCAATTTCAGTAAGCAATGACGTGATCCAATTTAGTTCAGAGGTGATGTTGGCAACAGGTCGATATTCGGCCTCCGTAGAAGATTGCGCGACTCCTTTGAGTTTTTTATAAGACCAAGAGATCGGATTGCTACCAAGGTATATGATATACGCATTGGTTGACACGTAGTCATGTGTATCTCCGGCCCAATAAGCATATGAATAACCATGTAAAGTCAAAGGGGAGTTGGCATTTAAAAAAATAGCATGAGTAATGGTTCTTGCAAGATAGCGAAGAACTCGTTTCGCGCCTTGCTAATGTTCGTCGGTGGGGCGATGCATGACTTAAGAGAGACGGTTGACCGCATACATAATATCTGGTCGAGTGAGCACAAGATATTGAAGGCTGCCAACAACAGACCTATATTGAGAGGCATCTTGTAAGACCTTCCTGCTACTAAGAGTGAGTTTTGGTGAAGAGGACAGTGGCGTAAAAAATGGCTTGGCGTCGATCATGATGTGCTTGGCAAGGAGATCAAGTATATACTTTCGATGCATCAAGTGAAGATCCTGTCTCGCTCGAGTGGCCTCGATGCCAATGAAGAAGTGAATATTAGTCGGATCTTTGATAGAAAATCTTTCATAAAAGGATTTGAGAACCTGAGCAATAACATGAGAATCATTTCGTGTTACTAAGATGTCATCCACGTAGACCAGAATATACGTTGATGATGTCCCTATGTGGCGGATGAATACTGAATTATCAGCAACAGAATTTCGGAACCTTCCATTGAAAAGATGTCTTTTGAGAGATTAGTACCAAGAACATGGCGCTTATTTGAGTCCGTAAATTGATTTGCGAAGCCAACATATATACTCTGGATGATCAGCATCAATAAAACCCGGTGTGTAATGACCCTCACGACCAAATAGCATTTTGTCAAGATGGTCGGGTAGTGAGAAACGGAAAGCTGAGCTTAGTGAGCTACTTGAGAGAAATCAAAAAATTTTAAGTTGGTATTGGGAAGAGATACCAGCACGAAAGGATTCCTTAGAAAATTTAAGGGATTGTAAATGCCGATGGTTCGACACAAAAAGCCTTAAATGATCGGGAAATTAGTCAGGAAATTTATTCTTAAGCCAATGGAAGTAAAGTGGTCTTAGGAATAAGTGGTAAGAATATTCCCGGAGAAAATTAAGTTTCCCTTGGAGTTTTCGTGAAGTCAGTCTGAACCCTATGCAGAAACTGATCGGAGAATTCACAAGGCAAGTAGGAGCTTTTGGAAGTTATGTGTACTCGGTAAGGATTTTCCCATAGTCCGATTGATCGGTATCCTTAGCTGTGTACTGAATCCATATAGCTTCTGAGTGTGTTCTGTTCAGGTTTGTGTCATTGAGAAACGTAATCGATTCATCCCGTGTGTGCCCGATAGTAACCATTCTCGATAAGTTGTTATGTGGATACCACAATCACGATCAGTTCATTTCTAGGAATTGTGCCTTGTCCCGATTGTTCTGAACCGTGCGCGTGTACAGGTTTCTCAGTACGATCACGCTCGGTTCAAGTCGTTCCCTTAGCCAAACTCTCTCGGATTTTAAAAGGTGAGTCGTTGTAGTCGTTTAGTTGTCCGAATACGTTCGGCTGCACCACAAAATTGTTTGATTGTGCGTTTCAGTTGTTGAGCGTGAAATGTCCCGAGCATATTAAGTCTAAGTGATATAAATCACTTATTAAATATATGGAATGCTTGTCTGAGGTTCAACCCGAACCTAGTAAAATGCCTAAGTATATGAAATGTTTAAGTAAGAAATAATCTAAGTAACATTACTCTAAATCCTTAAGCTCGCAGCCCATGTTCCCCGACGTCCGTGACTTGGTCACTGCGTGGTGGCGCGTGGTCGGTTCAAGGTCACGAAGATACAGAGAGACCGGTTCACTACCATGGTCGTGTATTGCATGACGATGCAGTGTTGGGAGTTCCATAGCTCCTAGCAGAAGTGGAAATTATTTATACTAGTTCCATCTAGCCTTTGTGGCTTTGGAATCAGTATAAGTAATCGTGCGGGATGATGGGAACACGGAAGCAAAGCATGTTAAAGACCCAGACTAATTTCGTATTAAACCTAAGTGGCGTGTTTTCTTTTTGAGTGCTTATATTTTATCGTGCAGGTTGGGTTAGGATTGTATGTTAGAGGATATGGGAATCAGACTCACTGAGCTTACTAGTTACTCACGGCTCTTTGTGTGTGCAGGTAACCAGTAGGCGGGGGTTATTTTCCATTTCGGTGTAAAGGAACATCTAGCCAGCTATAGATTTTTGTTGTCCTTGCAACGAACCTTTTGATGTATATATGCTAGTACGTTGTTGGGCATTAGGCCTTATGGTAAAACTATAACTTTTTGTAACCCCTTAAAAACTACTAAGTATAAAATAAATAAACAATGTTTATAAAATTACAAGTTTTATATGATATTAGTCTTGTCCGGACGAATTAACTGTTAGTCATTGCTCGGATGGGTTGAAAAGCCTAGAGCGAGGGTTAGCACGATATATGATGAACTCGGATACTTGGTTCAAGGAACCCGAATTTGTTTTGGAAACCTCAGATCGGCCGTCTGGGGACATCATATGTGCCATTTTTGGTCAGCGTGATCGGAGGTGTCACACGGTGGTTGTGTCAAAATAACTTCTTCGGTGAGCTCTACTTGCAAGAAAGCATTGTTAACATCTAGTTGTTTCACAGGCCAATCCTTTTTCATAGCAACATCAAGAATCGTTCGAATGGTGGTGGACTTAATCACCGGGCTAAATGTCTCTGCATAATCAATTCCATGGCGTTGATTAAAACCATGAGCGACTAGCCGAACTTTATAACGGTCAAGTGCACAGTTGGCAAGATATTCGGTGGTGAAAACCCAACGGCAGGAGACCAAGTTCTGATGAGGAGTCGGCGGTTCAAGATCCCATTTCCGATTACAAAGCATAGCATCCAACTCAGAAGAGGCGGCACGGCTCCAGCATTGGTCCTTCATGGCTTGTTGAATGGTACGAGGCTTGGTTGTTGGTGATTTGCAGAGAGCAACGGTAAGAAAGAGCTTCTTGGTTGGTTTAGTTATATTGTATTTGGAACAAGTTTGCATTTGATGTTGGTTTTCTGGGGGTAGAGTTTGATGAGGTTCTTGTTGTGGTAATGGCGAAGAAGGCAGAAGAAGGGAAATGGGATTTTGTGTTTGTTGTGGTAATTGAGATCGAGAGGTAGAAGAAGGATTAGTGGGTTGAGTATTGGTTTCAGGTGGGTTATTGTTTTGAGGTATTCGGGCTACAGAAGAAGTGGAGGTGGAAGAAATAAGAGATGGATCTGTTGGTGGATTTAAGTGAGCCAAAGGAAGAAGTGGAGCTGATTAGGTTTGTAGGAAATGGGTCGTAGGTCGCGGCCCATTTTGGAAATGAGCAGTGGGCTCAGAGTGTAAGAGAGAAGAAGAAGTTTCGTTAAAGTAAGGGAGAGACGATACCTGAGGGAGCAATGACGCGACAGGAGGCGGAGGTGCGGCTGACAGCGCGACAAGTGGCGGGGGTGCGGCAAACGGNGCATTTCCAGACGAGAATCACAACAAAGGGGAGACGGCGGCAAAACAGAGGCTCGTATGAGTGGCATAGGCATGACTAAGGGTCCCGATGTGGAAGAGGAGCTTGGGTTAGAGTCATCATTTTCGGAGAGAGACGAAGGGGTCACTGGGGCTTGTTCAAACAGGAAGGTCCCTTCATCAAAGGCGACATGTTGTGAGGTATAAACATGACCAGTGGCTCTATCCAGACATTGATATGCGCTTTGAGATGTCGAATAGCCAAAGAAAACACACCTGATAGATCAATCCTGGAGCTTATGAATTGTGTATGGGCGAAGCCACAGAAAGAAGGAGCATCCAAAAATGCGCAATCGATCATAATTTGGTTTTGTTCCAAATAATCTCTCAAACGGTGATTGTAGTCCAAGAACTGGTGTGGGAAGACGATTGATGGTGTAGACAGTAGCTGCAAAAGCATACGACCAGTAAGTTTTTGGTACCGAAGCTTTTGATAACATAGTGAGTCCGGTTTCAACAACATGACGGTGTTTCCTCTCCGATATGCCGTTATGTTCCAGATTATGAGGAGGAGATGTCAAATGCCAGATTCCATGAAGAACTAATTATGATTTAAGCGCCGGAAACTCGCAACCATTTTCTGTAAATAAGGTACCAATACGTTGCTGAAATTTATTTTCTACCAGATCCTTGTAAGCCATGAACACATCTTTGACATCATATTTGCGTTTGATCGGATATAACCAGGTATAACGAGAAAAGTGGTCAACTAAGACAAGATAATAGCGAAAATGATCAACAGACAGCAAGGGAGACATCCATACATCGATAAACACATACACAAGAGGGCGAAAAGAGGTAAGACTTGATTGATAAAATGACAATTTGTGGCTCTTATTGATCAAAAAATGAGAACATGGTAATAGTTTTTGAGAAGTAGTAGAAATGGGCATATTGTTTTGAGAAATAGTGGAGTGTAAAGTAGCAAGAGAAGGATGTCCGAGTCTTGAGTGCCATGATGTCAAAGATGCTTTAGAAGTAGAAGATGTGAACAAGGCAATAGGTTGATTACTTGTAATAGGCCACTCATAGAGTTCATCTTTAGCTTCGCCTTGGAGTAATAGGTCCCTCGTGCTGAGATCCTTCACCTGGAAAGATGCAGGGAAAAATTCAACAGAAATTTGATTAGAATTACACAACCAGTAAACCGAGATCAGATTCTTACTGAGATTAGGAACACATAAGACTTTATTGAGGGTTAATAGTCGAGTATTAGAAGGTAAGGAAGTAGAACCGGTGTGTGATATCGAAAGACTTATACCATCAGTGATCATTAAATCCTCATTTTCATGGTATGGTTGATATAGCGATAGATTTTGAAGATCAGAAGATAAGTGTAAGTGGTGCGTTACGTCACTATCAACTAACAAACTTTCTGTTATTTGTGGTGATCCAACAACCAGGTTTTCTCGCGGGTTCCAAGGTCTTAATGACGAGAGAGGTGCAGGAGTGGAGGAAGACTGGTAGGACAGCAGCTGCGGACAGCGCTTGGCGTTGTGACCATGAATAGAGCAGATCTGGCAACGTCCCAAATATGGTTTAGGGGTACGCTGATCAGACCTGGATTGAGGCCACTGATTCATATTAGGGTTGTAGTTGTTGTTGTTGCGCTGACGGTTGTAGTTATTGTTGTTGTTGGAGTATGCACGCTACTGAGCAACATTAGCAGTGACAGGTACGTTGGCCAATAGTGGTTCAACTTGAGCTTGTAGTTTGGCTTCATGGTTTAATAACTTCTCATGTAATTTTGTGGTGGTTGGCGGTGTATCACGACCTTCGATTTGATCCACAATGGCTTTGTATTTTGCAGGAAGACCTTCAAGGATGAGATCTATTTGATCTTCATGGTCTTCAACTTTTCCAAGAATCGCAAGCTGATCAAGACGAGTAATATGACCTTGTAGGTAAGCATCAAAGGTTTTGTTGTCTTTCTTCCCATTCTTTAGTTGAAGCTTAAGTTGTTTGATGTGGTCTCGGGTAGGTTTAGCATAACTGAAAAATAATGTGTTCCAAACTTGTGATGCAGTAGCCGCACGCGAAATAATGGACTGGATATTAACAGAGAGGACACCGATGAAAGCACTGTAGATAAGTTGGTCTTGGTGTTTTCATGTGGTGTAGTCAGGGTTGAGTGTGATCTCCCCATTGACTGTGACAGTTTGTTTAGGAACAGGAGTAGAGCCGTCAAAATGCCTGACCAAGCCATAGCCATCAAGTAAGGCTCGTAGTTGAAGACTCCACATGAGGTAGTTTGTGGCTATCAACTTAGATATATTGGACATGTTGATGTTTAGAATACTGGAAGTGTTTGAGGGGGTAATGATTGTCTCGACAGAGTTAGTAGGATCAAGAGAAGTCATGGCGGCAAAGGCAAAGAAGAAAAGAAGAAGAAGAAAAGAAAGAAGAAGAGTGGTTGCGTTGAAGAAAAAATTAGATTTTTAGATAGGATCAAACTCTAATACCATATAAAATATGAATATTATATTTTTATAAGAGTATTCTTTTACATTATATAGAAATATAGTAAAGAGAGAATCAAGAAAAAATAATTACACAATATACAAATTTACTAATATATTTTGACATGATCTTCTTTCCCGATCACAACTTATATCTTTGGTCTTTTTGTTAATTATGGTCCCAAGACAAAATGTAACATACACAAATCTCAAGTGTTTGATTGCGTGTGATTAGGACTATCCCTAATGACAGAAACAGGAATCAAATAAAAGAAAATATTTGTTTCTCAATATATGGTCAGCAAAATGATGTAATAAAATACATACGCATATATGATATATCCCATATTATTAATTAATATAATAAAAATTAACAAAATAATAATAAGAACGAACAAAAAAACTTGTTTTTTAATCTTTTATATAACATTCCTTCCGTCTCTCAATACATGGCTTTTTTAGGAGAATTTTTCTGTTTTATATTAGATGATGTTATTGTGATCAAAATAATTTAGATGATTTTTTCAAATTTAAATAAAAATTTTGATTTATTTGAGTTTATGACTAGGGAAATTATAAAAAGTAACTCAAAATCCTCTATTATTTAAGTATCTAACCAAAATCACTCTCTCTCTCCTAATTTTTCTTTCTATCTCTCTCTAATCTCTCTCTAAAAATTTTAAAAAATAATGTTTTTTTGTTATTTTGCAAAGTAGTCCTTATGACTATTTGTATTCGAAAGTTTCATGTTTATTCATGTTGATTGAATTGGTTTTTAATTAATGTTGTTTTTAGATATAAAAAAATTTGAGAAAATTATGTGATTTCTTAAGTTTCAAATTATAAAACATAAATACTAAAAATAGGGAGGTGGTATACAAGGGAAGAGACCCCCATAAATTGGTCTTTCGAAGAGAATATATAATTTTTATATTTAGTGATATTTAAGATTAATACAAACAGATTAATAAATTACTAGAGTTTAATCCGCGCTACCGTGCGAGTGTTTTTTAAAATTTTTATATATTCAATTTATGATTAATCATGTTTAAATATTTCGAGTATCAAGTTTAGAATTTTCGGTTATTTCGAGTTTTAAATTCGGGTTCAAGTTGAAAATTTTTAGATTTTTCAATTATATCGAATCTCGGGTTCAGGTTTAGATTTGAGATTTTCATGTTTCCTCGGATACTCATACGGGTTCCGCTCAGATAATATCTGACACCCGAAATACTTTGAAACAAAAATCCGTTCGAGTATTTTTTTAAAAAACCATCAGATGATTAAACTTAAATTTTTTATAATTTATATAAATAATTTTTATAAATTTTTATTAGGTTTCGTAGTTTTATCACTTCATGAATATTTTTATTTCTTTTCGTAACAAAATTTATTTAGAAGATATTAATATTATAATATGATTATTTTTAAAAATTGTGAACTTATTTTAAGTTTGAAAGTAAACTATATTTAATTTTTTGTGAAAATTGATGAGTTTAAATTGTGTTGTGTTATAATTTTGATAATGCTTATGTGAAAATGATATTTGAATATTTCAATATGTTTGTTGGAATATGTGAAATAGTAATTAGAGCTAGTTTTATTTTTTTTAATTATATAAATTTCTTTTAATTTATTATATATATTGAATACACTTAATAAAATTTCTATTCAATTAAAAAATCACACATAAAAAGATTTATGTACTTCAGTTTCAATAAGATAGATAAATTTTATACAATTTAAAATTATTCTATCAAAATTTAAAACAATTCCTAAAACGTCGGTTAAGATAAAATGAGTGGAGTATGATTAAGTCTTTTAAAACAAAACAAAAAGTGACATTTCATCACCCAAGAATTCGATCGAGACTTCTGCTTTAAAGTCCACCACTTTCATTTGTTTCTCTACAATTCTTATGTGCGAAATTTTTTTTTTTTTTTTAACTAAATAGGAATCAAACTCTTAATTATTGCTTGTTACCTTAATCAAAAATTTAAAATCAACTTCTTGCTTTAGTCTCATTTTCAAGTCACCGCTTCTTGCTTTAGTCTCATTTTCAAGTCACCGCTTACGTAACTTATGAGTAATGCCATCGTCATTATTTATGCATATACATATGTGTGTGTGTGACTGTGTGTGTTGTGTACGGTACTGTAAAGTATTGTCACCTTACTAAACATTAAGCATGTTTACGAATTTTAGATATATAGCTGCATATCACATTATTTATTTGTCTCCTTTCCACGTGATATTTGTTTTTTTTTTCCTTTTCTTTTCGATAATGAAGAGATTCTTAACCGAAGTCCACATATATTCTAAGATTCGAAACCATATGGAAACGTTTCAAGTATGCTTCATCGTGTGACTTGTATATATGTTTTTTACTCTAAAGCGACACTTTGTTGAAATTAATTATAATATATGAACAAGACATTTATGTAATCTCATTAACAAAAAAAAAAAAAAGAAGACATTTATGTAATCAGACTTTGGACCCTCTTGTTGGGTTTTGTACCACGGCGATCAAATATTTGTAAGGCCCAGGATAGTATCATTTACTTACCTGAAGTCCAGAACTAGGTCCAGTCTCAATAGACTTAGGGGATGTTATTCAACTAAAAATATTCAATGAATTTAACAGAATTGAAGATTTTATTTAACTCTAGTGTTATTCAAGTGTGTTTTAAACAAATTATCTTAAATTCATATGTTACTAGATTGAGTATTTTGAGTCATTCTATTAAATTACTTTAAATTCTTGTGTTATTCAATTTCTTTATTTTCTAACTCAATTAAAAATTAGTGTTATTCAATTTTAAGATATCTTTTACTTTGTTTTCATTTCAAAAGATTTTAATAGAATTCTCAAAAAAAAATGTGAAGGACCAATTCTCAACCATTTTGGTGTCATTTTTGATGGAATTCCATGAATTCTCTTTAAAATCTTCACCATGTCTTAAAATCAATCATTTTAGAATTTGTTTCAATTCTTTCACGTTCTATTATTCAATAACTCCCTCTTAGTTAACTAGAGTTTGAACTACGTGGAAGTTTTTTATTTTTTACGTATTCAATTTATGATTAATCATGTTTAGATATTTCAAGTATCTAGATCAGAATTTTTTGTTATTTCGAATTTCAGATTCGGGTTCACTTTCAAAATTTTTAGATTTTTAAGTTATATCGACACCCGATTCGGGTTTAGATTTGAGAGTTTCAGGTTTCCTCGAATACTCATACGGCTTCGATTCAGATAATATTCGATAACCGAAAAACCGTGAAGTGAAACCCATTGGAGTATTTTTTTAAAAAATCAGATGACTAAACTTATTTTTTTACAATTTATATAATTTATTTTTATAAATTCTTATTATTTTTTTAAAAAAATTTATCACTTTATGAATTTTTATTTATTTTTGTAATAAATTTTATTTAGAAAATATTAATATTATAATATAGTTAATTTTTAAAAGATTGTGGATTTCTTTTCTAAATTTGAAAACAAACTATATTTAAATTTTTGTTACGAAAATTTTACTAGGATGTTGGAAGTATGTTCAATGAGTGATCTAAAGTCTCAAGAAAATAGATTCTCTTGGATAGGTAAACGCCAATAACAAATAGTGAAGTGCTGTTTAGATAGAGTGTTGGTGAATGATCAATGGTTGGCTTTATATCCTGAATCCGAGTCTGAGTTTTACCTTGGAGAATCGGATCATCGCCCGGTGATGGTTCAAATTGAGTACCAACCAAATACATCTTGTGGTTTCTTCAAGTATGATCAGTGATTGGCTCAATATGTGGATTTCCATGATTTCGTTACTCATAAGGTAATGAACTCTAGTCGAATTCCGATAACGCAAAAGCTCGGTACATGCCGACGAGCCATATCATCATGGAAGAGGCAACATAAGCTAAATGTTGCGGAGAACATTAAATGCTCCCGTTATAAGCTAGAAAAAGCTCTTCGCGTTCCTACAAGCACTCCAACTATATTGAAGGATTTACGGAAGGATCTTTCCCGTGCGTATGATGAAGAGAAAAAGTATTGGAAGCAGAAAAGTCGTAATCGTTGGGTGAAGGGCGGTGATCACCAAACGAAGAAAGCTCGAAATTGTATAAAGTTGATTGTTGATGATCACGGCATTACGCACTGAAGGGACGAAGCTATCTCAAAGATAACCCTTGAATATTTTGAATCCATGTATACATCTACAAATGGATCGACGACCATGACTGCTTTACCAGATTTCGCTAAGAAATTCGCTACGAAGATGAATAGCATCTTGACCAAGGATGTAACGGAAACGAAGATTACGGAGGTTGTTTTCAATATTGGAGCTGACAAAGCACCAGGGCTGGATGGATTTTCAGCTGCTTTCTTCCATCAATTCTGGGAAGCCATCAAGGGTGATGTGGTCACAATGGTCACAAATTTTTTCTCAACCGGCATCATTGATATAGGTATCAACCATATAAATATCTGCCTTATTCCTAAAGCGAAGAATGTTACAATAATATCAAGATATCGACCAATAAGTCTATGTTCAGTGACGTATAAGATCATCTCGAAAATCCTAGCTATGCGACTAAAGGGATGCCTAGATGAGTTAATTTCAGAATCACAAGCGGCTTTTATACCAGGAAGAAGTATACTCGACAACGTCTTAGTGGCTCATGAACTTATGCACACTTTAAAATCCAAGAAAGATTGTGCAGAAAAATACCATGCGGCGAAAACAGATATAAGCAAAGCGTATAATCGTGTCGAGTGGGAATTCCTGGAATACGTGATGCAGAAGATGAGAATCAATAATAAATGGACCACTTGGATCATGAACTGTGTAAAATCAGTCTCTTTTTCTGTGCTAATCAATGGTAGAGTGTATGGAAATCTCAAACCTTCAAGGGGTATTCAACAGGGAGATCATCTATCTTCATATCTCTATCTACTATGTGTGGAATGCTTGTCTCAAATGATCACGGAAGCAGAACATAAGCACGAGCTATCTGGTATCAAAATTGCTAGACATGCTCCAACCGTATCTCACCTTCTTTTCGCGGACGATTCGTTATTCTTCTATAAAGCAACATATGCGGATTGTAGGGCGTTAGCAAACATCTTCCAATGCTACGAGGATATATCAGGACAAAAGATCAATTTGGATAAGTCTTCTATAATATTTGGTATGAAGATTGGCGAGAGTTTGCGACATAATCACAAACAAACTCACCCTAGGTATCTCAAATGTTGGTGGGGGTGGGAAGTATTTAGGACTTTTGGAGCAATTTGGCAACAAGAAGACGGAATAATTCGCATACATTCTACAGAAATTCAAAGACATACTAGGAGGTTGGTACACAAAATTCTTTTCCTCAGCGGGAAAAGAAACATTGATCAAGGCGGTGGCACAAGTAATGCATGTTTATTCAATGAACTGTTTTCTACTTCCACAATCCATTTGTGATGGCATCAATAGTTTACTCACGGAATTTTGGTGGGGCCACAATAACGGGAAGCGTAAGATACCAAGGGTAGCGTGCAGAGGAATTTCAATCCCGAAAAGAGAAAGCGGTATGGGATTCAGAGATCTACATGAGATTAATAAAGGTCTTCTTGCTAAACAAGCATGGAGATTGATCACACGTCCTTCCTCAATGATTGCGAGGCTGTATAGTGGAAGATATCACCATGGAAAATCCTTTCTATATAGTCAAACACCAAAAACAACTTCTTATGGTTGGAAATCTATCTGTGCGGGACGAGAGTTTCTAAAGAAAGGGCTACAGATCCGGGTAGGAAATTGTATGGTGTCACAATGACGGGCCAAACCGAATGTGACTGACCGTTCATACCAATTGGATTAAATCCATCTGTTAATAAGCATATATAAATGTTACGACTTTCAGAAGAAAATGTAGGATATACCTTATTAAAATGCTTCCACGCTTCACCGTCAAAGGGGTGATGCATCTCTCCTTCAGGGGATGAATGCTCATCATGTCATCTCATATTTGGGATTCTTGTTTCTGATTGGTACAATTGCTTTAACCGGTCCGCAACTGGCAAATAAAACATTCGTCGTTTGGGTATTTTTTACCCGTTCCACTATGCGGTTCATAACGATCTTTTTTGCAAAACCAACAAGATACCAATGTCGATCTTCCCCTTTCCAAAATAACATACAATTATCCTCGCATACATCAATCTTTAGACAAGGTAATCCAAGTGCTCGAGTCAACTCTTTGTCTCGCAATATGACTTTGGAGCTTTATTAGGTGACAGGAGGACATTCTTGAATGTTTTCGATATATCATCCAAACATTCCTCAGCAAGACTGAAGTTGGTCTTCAGGACACCCCTCGTAAAGGGGTCGACTTGCTTCTTTTAATGTCTAGAAAACACTATTATGGCATCTCTCTTCAGAAATTGGTTCTGTCACACTCTTGGAAATCGTGGAATTCTCATTTAGCTCAATGTTTAAATATGCATGTGGGTCATGGTTTTGATTGGTCGGCTGTTGACTATTGGAATAATCATTCCAAATTTCTTGTTCGTCTGGATAATGACTTGTTGATGTTTCACTACCATCATAGCAATATTCCCCGTGGTACGTCCAAATATAATAATTTGGCGTAAATCCCTTCAAATACAAGTGTCTTCCTACAATATATGCATCATGACTCTTTTCATTTCTGCACTTTTTACTCGGATACAATAACCTCCTCCTCCATGTATGATGGTTGATTACGGACGAAATTGAGAAATGTGTTTGTGCCATCTATGAATTCTTCGGATACGCCTCTTCGATCTTCATTTAAACGTTTATACATCCACTCCTCGAACTAAAAAAATTAGACATTTTTTGGAAAAGGAGACGATATAATATGTCGTTAAAACAATATTTGTGATATGCAATGAGGCTTGTCGATTGTTTTAATAAATAGCAAATTTTTCTAGGGATGGCCACGAAATATGTTGTGGCAAAACGAATATATTCCCTCCCAACATGTTATGATAAGACACGATAACTTTTTCAGAAAAGTTATCTTTTGCCATGATTTTTTGAAGAGATATTGTGGCGGTTTTTTTGCTATATAATAAAGTAAGAACAAGTTGCACATTTGACGTGATGTGTTGACAATCAGTTTTACCACGAATTGCCATGCATATTTTTTGTGGCAAAATTTGCACAAATTGTTATATTTTGTAAGATCGTGGCAAATTGACCACGAAAACTTTCTTCCTATTTGTGGCTTTTTTCCACGAAAGATTTGTGACAAAGATATGGTAATGCGCTTGATTTCTTGTAGTGGAAGGAGAGGAGGCACTTAGGGTTGATGCTTGTTGAAGTTATGTGACCAGTGTCGGCCTCAACATTATAAGAGCCACAATCTTTCAAAATTATTGCACATGTTAACTTGTGAGATTTTGAAAAAGTAAGTGAAAATGAAACAGGTTCTAAAATGGTCGGTATCATGAACATCAAAAAAGGAAAACATATATTTAAGAAACTTATCGGCAAAAACAGTAAAATAATTAAAAATAAGTTAACAATATAGAAACGAGAAATTAATAACAAAAATAAACATATATTAAAGTTCTAACCATTTTTTTCTAGGGTGATTTTGTGAAATATCCATAAAAAACAATATTTAAAGATATAGTTCCTGTATTTTTTTATTTTAATAGTTGAAAATGTTGGAGAGTATTACTAGTCTACGCTCTAAAGCAATTGTTTTTTTGTCTTCTTATTCCTACAAATTATAAACTCGTCTATAAATATATATATATATATATATAGAAGAAAAAAATTATGGGAACACGGGGAAAAACATATTTTCTACATTAACCGTGCAATAATTTTTTCGAAACGAATATATATACCGTAAATAGTAGCTAATAACTATAACGTACAGAAGATAGTAATACCATTTTACTTAGTCAGACTACTTATAGTATATAGAACAACTATTTTCTTAAATAAAAACAACCATAATAAAAGCAATCAAAGCATTAATATCTGAAAATGACTATTATATAAGTAAATACATTTTAAAACTCTACCAAACCACACAATTGTAAACCATATGTTTAATAAGGAAAAACCAAAGTTATGATTTACATAGCAATAAATACAAATATTATCGAGATAGAGTGACTATTTCCGTGAATACTTAAACAACTCAAATAACAAAACATCAATAAAAAATAATGGGTAAATCAATATACAAAATTAAAGTTTACGTGGAAAAATCAGTTTATAATGGATTAATCATCAAAACAAAATTTTTGGAAGGGTAATATATATAATAAGAAAAAAATTAAGATGAAAAAATAAAATAAAACTAAAATAAAACGAAAGAATTATACTGATTACTTCTGGTGGACCGACTATGTCAGAAATATTGTTTTGTATAGAAAGACAAACAGAAAAATATTGTAGAAAACATATATGTGTTAAATTTTGGTAGCCAAATCTGCTAGTAAAATTTTTTTTTGGTTATTCCCCCATATTTCCCTTCTTTTTTTAATTCTTTTTGCTCACTTTCCCTCGACCATTTCTTTGCATACAGGTTATTAGTAAAACTGTAACGCTTTCGACCGCTCCTACCGTGTGCTCCGGCGCCTCTCCCCGGATCTACGAGTCCACCCTGTCCGACGGTCGGGAGCGCTATCTCGAAAAGGCATTAAAGTCATGATTTACTGTCTTTGCAATCACCACACGATCTTTTCTTGTGTTTTGTCTTCACTCGTACGATTCCGAAAATCACTTCCAGGAAGGTCACCCATCCTCGTAACGCTTCAGCACAAGCACATTTAACTGTAGAATTCTATCAGGACCAGTGACCGGAAAGATAAGTGCACTTTGGTGACATATGTAGCCAAATCAATCCTTTTAAGCCCTCCTTATATACCACTTTGTCTCTATAAAATGGGGTTTCACAAAAACTCTCTCAATTTTTTTGTTAACTTTTATTAACTATGTTAAATTTTGTAGTTTTTTTTTTTGGTTATTTCACATACTCTATGAATTCACTTGTTTGAGTTAATGACCAGACTTGTTTGGATTCGGTGGATTAGCAGAGCATGATTAGTGGGAGTTTCTTAGTACATGTTTTTAAAAAAAAATTAATATTTAATTTAGGGGTTCTTAAAAAAGCTAAGAACCTTTTTTGAGTCTCTTAGCTAAAAGATTTTAGAAGGGTTCTTAGCTTTTTAGTCTCTTAATTAAGAACCTTAGATCACCTCCAATGGGGGTTCTTAGGAGTTTTTTAACTCTCTAACCAAGAAAAAATAATGATGGGTCCCACCTTTTTTTATAAGAACTGATCCTTATATAAAGAGTTTAAGGATTTGGACTGTTTGCTGGCTCCACTGACACGTGGCGACTCACGATTGGTGTCTTTTTTTAATTTTTTTAAACAGAAAATAAAATAATAAAAAATTCAAAATTTTTTGTCTATGATTCGGAGCCACCAAAAATACCATTAGAGATGCTCTTAGCTTTTTAGCAAGTACCAACAACCTAGAAAAACAACGAATGTAACCATACAAAATCAGAGCACACAAACTAAAATAAAGTCAAAGTCAATTTATTACGACTATTGATTAATGGATATATGACAAGGTTTACAAATCGAGTGATATTTGATATTGTTATTAGTACAATTGTATTCGCGGCTGCATATATATTCCTTCTATCTTTTTTTCCGTCTTTTGTCTTATTTGCTCTTTTTGAATTATTGAACGACACTTCAACACTGGCGACTTAGTCAAGATTGGCGTTGTCCAAGTGTTCTCATCTCATTTTTACTTAGAGCAGCTGCAACCGTAACCGGATTCTTAGCACCAAAACCAATGTATTAAATAATTAATATATATATATTTCATGGGCTAAGGATAGATCCGATTTTAAGGATTCAATCTTTAGCATCGTGGACGTATTTGATTGATCCAAAATTATTATGGTTTTTATTTTCTGTATCAGAACAATTTTGTTTTCTGATCCGTTTTGGATCTGTTTCAGATCTTTTTTTTTATTTTGATTTTTGGAACCGTTACATATTCATTTACGATTTTTGAAGTTTCGGATCCGTTTCAGATTTGTTTAAAATATCCCAATCCGAACCCAAAATATCCGAAAATATTCGTTTCGGTTCCGTTTCAGATCCGTTTTTTTTGTTTTTCAGTTTTTGGAACCGTTACATATTCATTTACGATTTTTGAAGTTTCGGATCCGTTTCAGATCTGTTTAAAATATCTTGATCCGAACCCAAAATATCCGAAAATATCCGTTTCGGTTCCGTTTCAGATCCGTTTTTTTGTTTTTCAGTTTTTGAATCGTTATATATTCATTTACGATTTTTGAAGTTTCGGATCCGTTTCAGATCTATTTAAAATATCCCGATCCAAAACAAAATACCCGAAAATATGAATTCTTGAAAAAGATTTACTTGAAAATATTTGGAACAAATTTTGGTAATGAAGATTGATAATTATTGTATTTTTATATTTAATCATTCAATAAATAAAAAGTTTATACTTAAATGTTTAAAATTCAATTTTTTTTCAAGGAATCCAAAGAGAGTACACCATTGGACATGTATTTTTCAATGAGATCTTTCACTATTCAAACAAAAAAAAACAAAACAAAATAATTTAAAAAAAGCTAAGAACTCCAATGGTGGTAACACCATTGGAGATGCTCTTATATATTAATGATCCGACATTTATAATAATATAGGATTTCCACTTATTATTAGACGACTATCCCATTTTATATAGTAAAGATTTCTATTCATTTTCGAGTTTTTGAATTATTAATGAAATTATGTGAAACAAATCAAAAATTTATGCAGTAAAATGCTGCTGACCACCATTTCGAATTTAAAGTTGAGCAAATTGTCAAAAATAACATAAAATAAAATTTTTTCTAAAGAAGTAATCCAAAATATATTTTTTAGACAAAACTAACTTTTGGGGTAGAGAAATTACATTTAAGGCCCTTATGAACAAACAAAAAAATAGAAGGGACAAT
>OVAN01002973.1:0-30978 GCA_900406275.1 Anastatica hierochuntica
GCCTGCCGCAGGTACTACACCAACTCCATCTGTTCCACAAACCTCACCAGAAGATATGCAAATTTGATCTCTCTTCTTCACCTTCAAAACTTTGACTATCTAATGTGATTGATGTCTTTTTGNTTATTGGTAAACAATGGCATCAACGTATATTTTGTAAATATACTTTTAAATTTTAATTATAATATAAATATTATTGACCATACCAATTTGCATACTGGATTTCTTAAATGTTTGGTCATAGTTTGCCACTATTTCTGTTCTTTTTGTAGGTACTCACCATAAAATTGGTAATGACTATTGGTGCCCACCGTAGTAAAAAAAAATGGTCGTTAATTTGATTAAACTAAAAAAGAGTCTTAAAAACGTTGCTAATCATCGCAACAAAAAAAGTCATAGAATCGTCGCTAATCTCCAACAACTAAACTATATCACAAACAAGTCGTAAATTTACAACTATAAAGACAGTTTCAAAAAGGTCGCTAATATGCGACCCAAATATGTCGTCATCAAATAGTCGTTAATTTCCATCACCGCTAGCAGTCATTAAAACGTTTCTAACTTAGGACTACAACGTAGTGGTAAAAACGTCGCTAATATCCAACCCATATATGAAATCACAAAAGCGTCGTTAATTTGCCTCTCCTAGTGCGGTTATAAAAAGGTCGTTAAGATACGACCAAAAACTGTGGTCATAAACTGGTCGTTATTTTGCATCAGCTAAAACAGTCTTTAAAACGTCGCTAATTTAGGACTGCAAAGAAATCGTAAAATCGTCGCTAATATCCGACGCTTAAAAGTAATCACGCAACCGTCGTTATTTAGCATCTATTCATATAGTTATAAAAACGTCGCTAATATACGACCACATTAGGATGTCGTAAAATAATCGCAAATTAGCGACTGTTTTGCGACTAAACATTTTTGCGACGAAATATTTGCGACTGGATGATTTAGTCGCAAATAAGTCGTAAACACTTCTTTTGCGACTACTTCGTGACCAATTCTGCGGTGGCGAATGATCTGTTTTCTTGTAATGTTTGGAGATGCTCTAAGTAAGCATCTTAGCTCGTTAAAGCAAAATTGTGTAATTACTAACAAACTCTATCTTTCTACAGTAAAATTTACTTTCTTATAAAAAATATAGCATATATTATTTAAGTTGGACATTTTACTTTAACATGAAGGAAGTATTAGAGATAAATACGTTGTTTAGGTATAGATATTAAAAAAGTTGATAGCAAAATATAAATAACGTGATTCTTTTATATATTAAGTATGAAGTCAATTTGCACCAGATTAAAAGTTAGACTGATTGATTACTATGTTACTATTTAATTAATAACAAACTTTTAATAATGAATTAATTTATTTTGGAAAAATATAAATGAAATTAATAAATAAAAATAAATTTTATTTAAAAATATTCAGTAAATTTATTTATTTATAAAAATGATAATTTTCCTTAAAAATTTATATTTTCTTTATCTTTTTAAATATAAGATAATGTGAATTTATGTTTAAATAAAGTAACGTAAAAAAGATAAACTAATTTTACTCAATAAAACCAATCATGCTTTAACAAAAAAAATTTATTTATATTAAGATAACTTTTAAAATATTTTAGATTTCCATTAACTAAAAAATCATACTAATTACTAAGCGTCGTGTCTTATATTTTTCAGTGACTAGACATAAAATAAATTTAATAAATTATGGATCAAAATTTTCAATTATAAATAAAAAAACTTACATTTTAGTATTATATTTTTAGCTGGGTCTAATGTTAAAATTTATAAAGTATTTCAATCTTATGCAAGACATGTCAAATGAAGTAATTTAGTATTTAAAATTACATTTTTAGCAGGGTAAATCCGAAAAATATTTATGTTTTATACATAACCTAACAAATATAGCATGCACTATCTTATTTTAAATTTCATATAAAATTTTTTATTTTAAGATATCGTATAAAAATTTATATATATATCGGATTTGATAAATTTTACGTTAATAAAATATATTAATACTACCATATTATCAAATCCAAATTTTTTTACTAAATTTCATGCTCGCATATAATGCGAACCAACTAACTAGTATCTAATATATGTCTAAGAGTTCATAATTCTTAGGGGCTTTGAAGTTTATGGTTAATCTTATCAAGCTTGATTCAAAATAAAAAGATTTTATTAGTTAACGATAATAAATTACACATTTTAAGAAATGTTGATTGGAATAGGTATATTTAGTGAAATATTTTTGGTCTAAAGTTATAATAAATATTGTTTTACATCAAATGGCATATTTATGGTAAATCATCAATTTTTTTTTAATATATGTGAAAAATTTTAAAAATCTATTATTCTTAAACAGATTAAATATTGTACTTTATTTAAAAGCAGCATAAATTAGTGAGCAATTAGCCTTAAAGAACACGAAAGGCATGCCCTTAGAGATGGAAAATAAAGTTAGAACAAAGCAATTGAGTGTGATGATGCTAAAAGTAATATATAGACGAGTATGGTGTTTGCATGAGTATGAGTACAAGCCACCAAAAGTCAACATAGCACAAAATTATTTAAAGGGGTTTGATTCATGGGACCAACTTAGAAAATAAAATACGGTGTTTTCATCTTTAACCTCACAGCAACCATTTTTCGATTGTACTTCTGCACTCTCAAGTGCGCGTTTGTGAATCCAATTTAAAAAAACGATTATCCTTTTTATAAGAAAGTGCAAAAACTCTAAAACCTTAACTTATTCTAGTTAAGTAGTAATTTTTTAGATCAAAAAATAGAGTTAAGACATTTATATTGAATCTATGTTGCACTGATGATTAACTAATATTATCTTTATCGTAGAAGTTTTAGAACTTGACGTAATTATAGTAAAGAAGAAGCCTATAACAATGACCCACTTGAGCGGACATTATAGCCTCGTATGGAAAACTTGTGTGAGTTTGTGCTCACTTGTGGTAGCTAGCTACTAAGAAAAAAAAGTGCATAGGATGGTAAAATTGTTAAACTCGTTTATGATGAAATGGTTTTTGTAATTTTCTCATAGATGTTTTAGCGGTAATATCCGTCAGAAAAATTGGGTATCAAACACAACAAAATCTTCTAGACAAACAAAATATATTGCGTTTTTGTTTCACAAAGAGTGTCACTTTGATATTTATCACACAAACTAAAAAAAATATTTTAAAAAGTTTGTCTTTCAATAATACATAAGAAAAAAATTTATATCTCCAATTAATACATTAAAATAGTGAAACTAAAACTGCATTTTTGTTTACAATTGCATTAAAAATGTAAAAGGTCACTTATTGTGAAAGAAAATTGAAATTTTTACAACACTCTTTGTGAATCAGTAATAATCCAATAAATTCAAATATGCTTAGTTAGTATCTTTTGAAGATTACAATGTATTAATATTAACTAAATAAAAACACATAAAATCTTTGAAAATCAGTTTTATGGAGAAAAAAGAACTTATAAGTCAATATAGGAGAGATCCAATACACATATGAGTCTTGGATTTTGAGTCTAAAAATAATTCTATCTATACCATGAATGTATGTCTCTCTACATATTGTGCTTTTTTTGGCTTGGACTAAAAGGCTACATGCTGAATCAAAGAATCGATATATCAAACTCAAACTCTCAAACTTTATTGCTTTTGGAAAATAGCTCAAAACCAAAAAAAAACTCTTACGACTACTTAGATCAAAACTTGATCTATTTATATGCTAACATAAATCCAAAACCTAAAAAGAAATACACTAAACTTTAGATAACTCCTAAAGATATTCTCTTAAACTTAATTGGATTTATCTTCTCCTAAACCATCACTCGGTTTAGTCGATGCCTGAACCATTACGCCAAGTGATTATGTTGGTTTGGTACGCTTGGTCTCAAGCTTAGACCCAACATACTTCCTCTTAAGCTTGAAGACCTTCTTCGATAAATCACAAACTCCTATGAGATCTCTCATCTCTTTGAATTTAGTTCTTCCAAGAGGCTTTGTCAAAATGTCTGCCTTTTGCTCTAGACCAGACACATGCTCTACGTCAACCAGCTCCTGTTCGACACACTCACGAACAAAATGGTACCTTCTGTGTATGTGCTTGCTGCGTCTATGGAAAACGGGATTCTTAGTAAGGGCTATTGCAGACTTATTATCAACACGAATCATCACCTTCTCGCCTTCCTTGCCACAAATCTCACTAAGCAGTTCTCTAAGCCAAATAGCTTGTTTTGCAGCTTCTGTGGCTGTCATGAACTCTGCTTCACATAAAGAGAGTGCAACTATCTCCTGCTTCTAAGAACACCAAGTAATAGGAGAATTGTTTAAATAGAAAACATGACCAGACGTGCTCTTCCCATCGTCCGGATCTACGTTATAGCTGCTATCACAATAGCCAACTAAACCTGACTTGTCTCCACGAGTATAGGACAGCCCGTGTGCAATATTTCCCCTAAGGTACCTCAACACTTGTTTTAACGCAGCTCCATGACATTCCTTCGGCTCCTGCATATATCTGCTTAAGACTCCAATGCTAAAAGAAAGATCTGGTCTTGTATGCAATAGGTAACGCAAGCAACCAATCCTCCTTCTATATTCCTTTTCTTCTATACCCCGCTCACTAGAAGCTTTCGAGAGAACGAAGCCCGAGTCCATAGGAGTATGTACCGGATTACAAACTCCCAAACATGCTTCGTTTAATATCTTCTCGGCATATCTAGCTTGATGCAAGACAATACCATCATCATGTTGAATCACTTCAAAACCAAGATAGTAAGTCAATCTCCCTAGATCACTCATCTCAAAATTACTTGCCATTTCTTTCTTGAACTCAAGTATATGCTTCAAATTTGAACCTGTGACCAACAAGTCATCGACGTAGACATCTACCAGAAGATGATGTCCGCCTACTATCCTTTGATATAGCGAAGGTTCTTTCAAACACTTGCCAAAGTTAAGCTCCTTCAAGATGCAATTCAGCTTGTTGTTCCAAGCTCTAGGTGTCTGTCTAAGTCCATAAAGCGCTTTATGAAGCTTATATACCTTACTTTCACTTTCACTACCTTTCGCGACATAGCCTTCGGGCTGCATGGCATATACTTCCTCCTTTAGCTCACCATGAAGAAAGGCAGTCTTGACATCAAGGTGATGAACTTCCCATCCATTGTCAGCTGCTAAAGCAATTATAGCGCGAACAGTCTCTATGCGAGCCACAGGTGCAAAAACTTCATCAAAATCAATACCGTGCCTTTGCACATAACCTTTGGCTACAAGACGCGCCTTATGCTTGTTAATTCTCCCATCACTATTTCTCTTAATCTTAATCACCCATTTTAAGCCTATAGGCTTACATCCCATCGGCAAATCCACCAGATCCCAAGTCTTATTTTTCATAATAGATGTTATCTCTTCTTCACAAGCATCCCTCCAAACCTTTAAAGCTTTTGCCTCCTCGTAATCCCAAGGTTCATTCTCGATTATCATCAATAGCCTTTCTGATTCTTGTAACTCGGCAATAAGAATGTAATCATCTAGATATTTGGGTTTCACACTCTGTCTAGAAGATCTCCGAGAAGGTGGATGTTGCTCGGTTTGAGCTGCATTGTTTGGTTCTGTTTCGGCTACCATTGGATCTCCTTGAGTCTCAGCATCATTATCACCTGCGATCGAGGACTCATTATCTCTGTTTTGTTCTTCTTCTTTGTCATGAATATGCTCTGCATTTTCTTCTCCAAACCCGACTTCTCCATCACCTTCTCTTACCTCTCTCTCCTCTGTTTCGAAAAAGCCAAATTCTCCCACTGGAAAAGTGATGATTGTCGAGCTACCTCCTGAATTTCTCTCAAGATTATTCCAACTCCAGCTCTTGGTCTCATCGAAGACGACATCTCGGCTCACAACAATCTTTCAATGAATTGGATCATACAACCGATAAGCTTTAGAACCCGATTCTACTCCCAAATGAACCAAGACTTGCGACCTATCTTCCAACTTCTTTAGATGACCTCCAACGATTTTAGCATATGCTAAACATCCAAAGACCTTTAAATGTTCTACACTCGGTTTCTTCCTCTTATACATCTCGTATGGAGTTGCCGAACCCAAAGACCTTGTGGCGACTCTATTGATGAGATAAGTCGCGTGTCTCACAGCCTTTCCCCACAAATAGTTTGGTATCTTCATATGTTTAAGGATACTTCTCGTCATTCCCATCAAAGTCTTATTCTGTCTCTCCACTACACCATTTTGTTATGGAGAGTAAGGTGCGGTTAGGTGTCTATTAATTCCCGCATCATTACAAATTTTGAAAGTCGGAAGAGAGAAACTCTCCACCCCTATCGGTTCTCAGTGTCTTGATATGAACTCCAGTTTCATGTTCGACCAGCACCTTAAAGTTCTTAAACTTCCCAAATGCCTCGTTCTTTCCCTTTAATAAAACATCCCACATATAGCGAGTGTGATCATCTATTAAAACAAACACGTACTTGTTTTGTGCGGCTGTAGGAGGAGAGATCGGACCACAAAGATCTCAATGAATTAGCTCTAAGGCTTGAGTAGCACGATATGAAGTCGCATGTGGGAATGTCTTCCGTGATTGCTTGCCTAGCAAGCATGATGAGCAAGTCTTCTTCTCTACACTCATCGTTGGGAGACCATGAACTAGCTCCTTATTCATCATAACTTTCAGAGTTTCCGATCCAATGTGGCCCAAACGAGCATGCAAAATCTCAAAATCGCCAATCCTTTTGACATGAAGGCACTTGTTTTCTTCCACCTCCATGGCTACCTTATATAACCTATTCCTTGATCTCAATGCCTTGACTATCAGATTTCCCTTATTATCATGTAATGTTAGATAGTTATCTCTCATTCTAACATCGCAACCAGATTTAGTAGTCTGTCCGAGACTAATGATGTTGCTTTTTAGATCAAGAATAAAGTAAACATCTCCTAATGTCTTTTTTCTACATCTTTGGTTATGAAGGTGATCGAACCTTTGCCTTTGATTTCAATACAAGAATCATCTCCAAATCTAACCTTTCCTATAATTCTTTCATCAATCTTTGCGAAGTAAGATCGTTTTCCAGACATATGATTGCTAGCACCATTGTCTAGGTACCATATGTTATCATTATCCGAAAATGTTTCGAATTGTGATGGATTCACATTCTTCTCATTAATAAACACCATCTCATGCATCATCAGCTCATCTGCTTCTTCGGTGTCACCAGCACCATTCTCCTGTGCTTCTTGAAGTTTCAAGAGTCTGTCAGGACATACTGAAGCATAATGTCCTAACTTATCACATCTATAACAAACAATCTTCGACTTATCTCGTGTTTGTTGTCTAAAATTCTTGTTCTGACCATTGGAACCAGACCTTCCTCGTCCTCTACCTCTACCAAAGAACCTCCCACCTTGTCCTCTTCCTCTTCCATAATTGTAGTTTCCTTGAAACGATGCAGTCTCCAATGTAGCATACATAAGCTTTCCATGGTCCTCGTCTTGTTCTTCATTTGGAATCCTTTCTTCATATACTTTCATTCTTCCCACAATATCTTCGAAAGTAGTTTTTTTAAGATCGAAAATCTGTTCTAATGCAGCGATAATATGGATATAGCATTTTCGTGGTAAGCTTCCGAGAAATTTCTTGACTAGCATCGACTCTTCTATGTTTTCTCCCAAGGCAGCAGATTTAGAAGATAATTCGGACAACTTTCCCACGAAATCATCAATCGAATCAGTCTCTTTCATCTTCAATCGCTGGAAATCAGATCGAAGAGTTTGCAATCTTGCTTCTTTTACTATGTCGGCTCCTAAGTGTCTAGAACAAATCGCACTCCATACTTCTTTAGCGTTTTTCGAGTTTCCAACGTGTAGAGTCAAAGACTCAAGTATGGATTGAAAGAGAAGGGCTTTTGCCATATCATTTTTATCAACATCGGTAGTTCCTGGTTCGATAGTTTCCCACACTTTATGTATTCTAAGAAAGAGTTCAACTCGCATGGACCATACGTTGAAGTTTGTGGAGGTGAGCATGGGACATTGAATGGAAGAAGAGCCACTCTCTTTATCCTTGTTCGGAACAGCTGGGACTACGTCTCCCATGTTTTGTTTTCCTTACAAAGTAGAGGCTCTGTTTTATTCTCAGAAACAGAGCACGAAGGTCGCCGCTTGCAAGCTTCGTTTGTATGACTTCTCCTTTAGGTTTTTGAGCAAAAACTCACATGTAAAGATTTCTCAAAAACTTAAGAAACAACGATGTTTTGATTCAACAACGCTCTGATACCAATTATTGAATCAAAGAATCGATTTATCAAACTCAAACTCTCAAACTTTATTGCTTTTGGAAAATAGCTCAAAACCAAAAAACTCTTACGACTACTTCGATCAAAACTTGATCTATTTATATGCTAACATAAATCCAAAACCTAAAAGGAAATACACTAAACTTTAGATAACTCCTAAAGATATTCTCTTAAACTTAATTGGAATTATCTTCTCCTAAACCATCACTCGGTTTAGTCGATGCCTTAACCATTACGCCAAGTGATTTTGTTGGTTTGGTACGCTTGGTCTCAAGCTTAGACCAACAACATGCATGTTCTATAAGAAAAAACTCCATACATTTAGCGTAGTGTTCAAACATAATACCTTTCTTTTCTTTTCCTACATTTTTGTTTTTGATTGTACAATATAGATTTAACGTTCGCCGATTACAGCTCTCAAAATACTTGTGAGACAAAAAAAGACAAGGAATAGATTTTTTTCTTGACCCTCTTCATAATCTTTCTGAACTAATTACCGTACGGAAATGTAATGCTATCATTATATAAATCTAATTATATGTATTTTGCTTTACATATCAAATGTCGCCTATTATAGAAATCCCGTTGCTACAAAAATATTAGGATAGTGTCAACGTGAGGCGGGAAGTAACGGTGACATTGACATGAAGCTGCGAATATAAACAAATTATTAATGAAATAAAAAGGAGTCGGTGTATGTAATTATAAATGGTGATGATAAACGTTGAGCATGCGAGTTTGGTCCATTCATAATTACAACTTTTTTGGAAAACAATCTTTTGGAGACCCAAACGCAGCAAGATAAAAAGAAAATTCTTTCATATAGACACAATCATGTTAATCAATTTAATTACTAATTCACCAATCGTAGGAATCACTCATGAGATATTAGGGTTTCCGTCCAATTCATATTGTATATTTGAATTTTTTTTTACTCAATTTATTTGATTATATTGAACTTAATACCATTTTGTAATGTTTGTGGACCAGGAAAAAAACCTTGTCTTTTAACTTTCTTTGTTCCTTTTAGGTGTCATTATACACTTCTGCTTAAGTTCATCCACTTTTCTATTCAAGCAAATTGTAGCTTCAGATTGGTCCTGGTAAATGCAATAGGTTTTCTTTCATGATTATGTTATGCACAACCTAAAGTAGAAGAGTGCCTGATTAGGCAGGTCCTGTCCTAAAACTCGCAAGGCACTAACTTTGGGCCACAAAAGTATACGTAATTGGACTACTAGCTTTTACGCCCATAACAAGTATATAAGTAAACTGACACTACTATCTTTAGGTCCATAGTAAAAGTATTAGTCCTGGATGGGAAAAAATATGGAATCCGAAAAACCCGAATCGAACTGACATGAAAAAAATGAGACTGAATTGATCTTAATCCGATATTAATATCTAAACGTGTCATGTTCCGCGGTCTTTCCAATGTTAGGTATTTTCATAACCAAACCAAAATATCTGAATGAATACTCTCGAAAATCCGAAAAACATTAAAAATTCTGGAGAAAACCGAACAAACCCCGCCACTATCTTAAATAAATATCCAAAAATATTTGAATATCCGAATTAGTATTTAAAATGATAATCTGAAACATAAATTTCATATGTATTTTTGGTATTTAGTTATATATTATTTATATATATTTATATATAATTCATATATATATTATACTTTAATAGACTAGAATTGAACCTGAATCCGAACAGGTATCCGGACGTTCATTTTTAATATTAGTAATCACTAATCAGACTAATAGCTTTAGGTCCTTATTAAGTAATAGTTACTGAGGATACTTTTGGTGTCGTGATCTTGTAGTTAACGTGTTCTCTATGCACTTTCTAGTTCACATCATTCGCTAGTCAGTTTCAACTTTATACTTCGAAAAAACAAGCCGAGAGAAATGAGAATTTCTTTAAAAATTTATTACATTTTAAGACAATATATGAAACATAATTCCAAAATCTTTTGTATATATATAATGATGTATTCAACTAAAATATACAACTTTGGATAGCTAACAAAGCTTTAAAATAAGAAAAAAAATATAGCATACTAAAACATTAATGACAACATCAAAAGCTCCTCGCATGAAAAAATAACGAATAATCAGATACTATTGGATTAAAAATTTCAAAATTAAAAAGACATGAGTTCTTGGAGAAAAACAAGATGAAAATTTTAAAACAAAATCATAAAAGATTCTAGTTAATTAGTTAAACAAAGCCTTTAAGATATTTCTGAAAAAGCTATATATAGACTCGTATAATCAATTCTTCTAAAATTTGACACCGAGTTTTCCTCTTTATTAAGAATCAAATCAAACAATGATTGGTTTTCCACAACGCTCTTCAACTTATCACATATGATTCTTCTAATAGAACAAGCTCTCAAGAAGATTGACTAATCTCTCTTTTCTCTCTTGTTTAATCTCACAGCAAAACTCCAAAACCCTTAACTCTCTCTAATTTTTTTGCTTAAAACCTAGATTGATCATCACAATCCTTTTTATATTCTTTGGATAAGAAGATCTTCTTGTTTTTCTTTTGGTTCAACGAATATCTTCCAAATCTTCTCTCAAGTTGATCTACAAGATATTATGTCTCTCTTTTTTTTTCTTTGCCACGTCATTTAAATTATGCCAGCTCATCTACACACTGAAACAACAACTTCCTCTTGCTCCTACAAGTTCCAGCAACAACTCCTTTTCAATCTCTCCCTTTTTGATTGCTTTTGTCAATCCAAGCTATTCTGTGTACAAAATAATTCCAGAAACTACACACCCAGTGCACATCAAATTTGTAACAACTCAAAGGTCATAAGGGACATCTCATTATCCATCATAGTTCAAAAGTGTTTCAAAAAAACATTTACAAGAAACACAAAATACTACTTCTAAAATAATCCGAGAAAAGAGATGTCTAAAAACATGTAAGACTTTAACAAAAACAGTCATCCTAGCTTTCAAAGCTCCCCTTACACCACTGCTTTCCTGAACTACTTCCTAGATTAAACATTATCCTCTTGATCCTCAGCTTCAGGCTTAGATTTAGATGACGAAACAAAAGGTTCTGTCTCTCCATCGTCGCCCTCAGCATTGGACTCAGAGTCACCAATAGTTGTGGTTCCTAGATCAGGATAATTTCCCCTTACTTGATGGACACAAACTATTCAAAAAATCGAACAACAAGAAAAAGATTTGAAGAAGGAAGACTTACCTTTGACTAGATCCGACATATGTATGAGAAGGTTGCCGACATGGTCAAGATCATCACCCGCTAACCTCCCAAAAACATATTCGGATGGTCGTGAAGCAGATTTTAAATCCTTTCCACTTTTTGAATCCACTTGATAAGCTTTAATAGGTGGTTCCTTGAAGTTGGAAGGAAGAAGGTCCACGGGTCTCTGAAACTCTAAGACATGTTGTATGAGAGTGAGAAAAAACAAAAGCTTTATCTCGTTCTCCGATTTTCTAGCATTCGCATCTGCTGCATTCACAACTGCATCTACCTGGTCATAAATCAACTTGCCAAAGTTGAAAGGAATGTCATGAACAAGTTTGTACAACAAACAAGCTCTGTCATGGGTGACATGAGTGTTGTTGGATACAAGCATCCATTTCTAACACAGAAATCCAAATACACCATGCATTACAGGAGACAGCATTGTATGAAAAATGTCAAGCCACGTTGTGACAGTATTCTCTCAAATTCCCCCTAACTGGGAGGTCGGATGCCTCTACTTTCCACTCAGGTCCTGCATTCGATCGTCTCACTTTGATGTCAAACACTTTTTTAATCATATCCGGAGACCACTCATAAGATTTCTTGTTACATACACCAATTTCTTATGATTTGGAACCTTTTCAGGATGCAAGTTAGAATAGAACTTCAAGACTAATTTTTTCTCATACGATTCAACCATCTTAACCGCCTCAAGAAGTCCATTGCCCGTAACAACTGCCAACACAGGACTATTCCTAGGATCATTGATTTTGAGCTAGCGATCCTCAAATACCTTTCGTTGTCGATATTGTGCATAGCGAGACTCATAACCAGAATCAAGAAATCAAATGTTCAAAGGAGGAGCAATCGGTTGATGAAGCCACAAACACTTCACATCGGTTGCCAATTGCTATTGCAAATTAGCATCTCTACGATTTCCTAGTTCCAAAACAAGACTATTAATTCACTCCAAGGAGGAAGATCGAAACCTGATGTGTTGAAATGGATATTCTGGATTCATCTCCGAGGATAAGGCTTTCTTGCGGGCTTACTTGGATTTGGAGCGAATCTAGCAAGTGTGGGAGATGCTTCTCTCTGTTGCACTTGTGGTTTAGAGATCACCACTTTCTTCTTCTTTCGCATACTCTCAATTCAGAAGGAGACATCACATGCTTCCTTACGAAGCTCTTTGTCCATCAGTGACCACTGATCTCAGGAGCTCTTACTTTCTGTTTAGGAGATAATGATAGTAGATTATCGGAGATAGTTCGTTGAGATGAGACATTCACTTCAGCTTCGGGAGCACTATCTGTCTCTGTGATGTCTTATGTCTCAATTTCAGATGCGTCCAGTTACAATGGTTGGGTTAGTGGCAATAGCGTCGTCTTTCTCAGTTGCAGCGACAATTGCTTCCGGTGAACCAGTAGATATGGCGACTGGCTCAGCAACGTGACTTCTTCAATGAAGCTATCTTCATACTCGTCCGATATCTCTCAGCAGCAGCAACCCTTGCAACAGTGATAGCCTGTCGACACTGAAGACATATTCTCTTCCTCATAAATTTTGAGATTTTGGAGTTAATTTGATCTAGTGAAGAGAAGAAGATGATGAAGGTGAAATTAGTTTTGAAGGAGATAACAAAGTCGAGCCCCCTTTTTTTGCTTCTTTAATTTCTTTTGTAAAATTGCAACATTGGTCCCTGTAATTTTCCTTTCTCTGAAATAGACACTCAACTTTAAAAAGTGATTAGTGCACACCTGAAGTTTCAGACTTAACCCAATTTAGTCATGACTTAAAATCTGAACACATATCACACCGATACAAACACTCATAACTAATTCTTCGACAAAAGAATGGAATTTATAACCATGATCTGAGTAAAAGTAAATGTGGCTTTCTTTAGAATTTTGATTTTAAGTATATAAGGCACAAAAAGTTCTTACTTTTGAGTGTTGTAGAAGACACAGTGGACAAGGATTGAGCTTGCCACACACTCCATTATTTTGAGTAGCTGAAAAAGAAATTTGTTAGATCGTTGTCACAGTCTGGCGCAGCTATTGATCCTCTACATGTAGACTTCACTCGACATTACCTCAGAGTATCTCGATCTTGATAATTGTGACATGAGCGTGTGGTTTATAGCCAAGGCAAATGTGATCAAAGATGACTTGCACACCTTCGTACTTTTCTACTAAAGGCCCAGAGTTTTGATCTTAAGTTCTACTCCAATTCTCATATGCTTAGAATACTTCATATTCTTTGAACCATATGTCTTATTTTTTCATCCTCCTTTTGAACTCATGATTTCTGATGATAAGCACTGCTTCATCATATGAAGTGAGACGCTTCTTACTGTTCATTTCTACAATCTCACTTATTCCGTATAGGTTTTTTCGTCCACCACTTCATCTTCTGTCACAATTGATCCTTTTTGCGAGCATCTCTTAAGGGCATGGAGAGTAGTTATTTATTGTATTGAACTTGACACACTTTCTATATCACAAAAACAGTTTTACTGCTCCAAAAACAACGATGAAGGAACCAAGAAGTGTGTATCTTGCTCGTCAAATCCTGTCTTACTACAACACTTAAGCAACTTGGTTAGCGAAATTCACAAACACCCGACGAATTTTGCAAGTTTATAAAGGTGTTTTGATCCAAAGTTTTCGTAAAGATATCAACAAGTTGATTTTCACTTGACACATGTTCTATCATCACTTGTTTATCTTCTACTAGTTCACGAATGAAGTGATGTCTAATCATGATGTGTTTAGTTTTCGAGTGTTGAACAAGATTCTTAGACAAGTCTATGACACTTTTGTTATCATATTTAACAAGTAGTGGATCAGAATTCGTACCATAATATGAGGCCATTTGTCTCATCCACAACAATTGAGTGCAACGATTTCCCATAACAACGTACTCTACTTCTGCAGTAGATAGAGACAAACAGTTTTGCTTCTTGCTATGCCATGAGATAAGATTATTTTCAAGAAAGAAACAACCTCCAGATGTGCTCTTGCGATCATCTATACACCCTACCCAATCTGCATTATAATACTCAACAAGATTTTTATTAGTATCTTTAGTGTAGAACAAACCAAAATCTGAAGTTCCTATGGCGTATTTTATGATGTGTTTCACTTCATGGAGATGTGAAGCCTTAGGATTTGCGTGGTAGTGTCCGCACATCGGGTCTGCTTGTTGTCAAGTACATCAGACTGCCTATCACTCCTCTATAAAGCTTTTCATCAACCTTTTCTCCTGACAGTTTTATAGTAGTACTCACTGGTGTTTAGGCAGACTTGTTGGAACAAAGACCAAACCGTTCCACAAGGTTTTTGGCGTACTTGCTCTGACTCAGAAATTTCCTATCTTTTGTTTGTTTGATCTGTATCCCAAGAAATATGTCAGTTCTCCAACCATACTCATCTTGAATTCACTCGTCATGGTCTTCTCAAAGTCATCGACCAATGATTTGGATATTCCTCCAAAGACTTTGTTATCGACATAGATTTGAGCTATTATCATGCCTCTTCTATCATTCTTCATGAATAAGGTTTTGTCTACACTTCCTCTAACATATTCATGCTCAATCAAGAAGGTAGTAAGCCTCTCATACCATGTTCTTGGTGCCTTCTTTAACTCGTGCATAGCTTTGTTCAACTTGTAAACATACCCTGGATGTTTGTAATCTTCAAACCCTTGAGGTTGTTGAACATACACTTCTTCTTGAATGTACCCATTGAGAAACACATTCTTGATATTCATTTGATATAGAGTAAACCTCAGTTCATAAGCAACTCCCATCATATATCGTATGGATTCAAGGCAAGTTACAGGGGAAAATTTCTTATCAAACTCAAGCCCTTCAACCTGAGTGTATCCCTGTGCCACCAGGCGAGCCTTGTTCCTGGTAATATTTCCTTCTTCATCACTTTTGTTTTTAAAGATCCAGTTTTTCCCAATCACATTGATCACATTGTCAGGTTGAGGAACCAGAACCCAAACATTGTTTCTAATGAACTCTTAAAGTTCTTCTTGCATAGCAATAATCCAAAAGTGATCTTCTAGAGCCTCTCTAACTAACTTTGGTTCAGTGTTTGCCACAAAACAGGAGAACATCACCATCTTTTTGAACTTTATTTGCCTTCCTCTAGATTTCATGCCATCATTTATGTCCCCTATAACGTCTCCAGCTAAGTGATCTTTGAGAACTTGAGCAGGCGTTGACTTATCATCCCTACAGATAGCATACTCATTTGATCATTTATGCAACTCAGGACATTCGTTTTCTTTGTTTTAAAGTTCATTAGATTCTGCTAGAACAAGGTTCTTTGTTGGAACACTACAATCATCATCGAAGACCACATTAACTGATTCAATAATCATCTTGCTCCTCTTGTTGTAGGCCTTGTATGCAACACTATTGGGTGAATATCCCAGGAAGAATCTTTCATGACTGCGAGAATCAAACTTTCTTAACTAAAATTTATCATTAAGGATGTAGCATGTGCATCCAAAGATATGAAAGTAGCTCAAGTCTGGTTTCATCCCCTTCATGGGATGTCTTGTCGTTTCAAGGCGCACATACACTTGATTGATTAAATATTTGCAGTACTTATGGCTTCAACCCATATTCTTTCCGGGACATGGTTTCCATGAATCATGGCTCTTGCCATGTCTTGTAGCGTGCGATTTTTTCCCTTTTTACAACTCCATTTTGTTGTGGTGTTCGAAGAGCTGAGAAATGATGATGGATTCCCTGTGATTCACAGAATTTCTCGAAGACTACATTATGAAATTCTTCACCATGTCACTTTGAATTTGCTTGATTCACTTCTTCTCATTCTTTAGCTGCAATGCTAGAATCTTGAAGCTATCAATCGTCTCTGATTTTTCTCTCAAGAATATGACTTATGTGTTCGAGAGAAATCATCAACCAATATAAAAACATACTTCTTATAAGTTATGCTTTCAACTTGCATTGGTCCCATCAAGTCCATATGCACCAGATCTAGAATCTCCTTTGTCTGAATATCGAAAACTTTCTTGTGTTAGATTTTGATTTGCTTTCCTTGGTTGCATTCTCCACACGAAATTTTATCAGTATGTTTTAGTTTTGGCACACCTTTGACATCCTCCTGCTCCACAATACGTGACAGACTCTTTGCATTCATGTGTCCCAACTTATGATGCCACATGATCAAATAATCTTTTTCAGCTTGTAGACAAACTTTTGTTTGTTCCCACATGTAGCAATTGTTCCCTAAACGTATTCCACTCATAACTGTTTTTCCTTCAGAATCAAAAGCCCAACATTTAACTTTATTGAAGGATACAATAAGTCCTTCATCGCACATATGACTCACTGATATCAAGTTAGTCGTTAAGCCTTGTACATAGTACACATTGACCAGCTTGGGAAGGTTTGGATCATTCAATTCTCCTTTCCCCTTAATGAGTCATTGTGCTCCTCCACCAAAAGTGACTTTGATCTCTTTTATAGATGCATAGCTTTCAAGATTGTCTTGCATACCTGTCATGTGTCTTGATGCCCCACTATCAAAATACCACGACTTGTTTACTGAAGCATCAACAGAAGTCTATGCAACCAGAGCATGTTGAGAATTTCTCACACCTTGATCATACAACTCAGATCTTTTAATCCATACTTGAGATCTTTTTCTCATATTTAAAAAGAACTTTACTTAACAAATCAAACATTTAATTTTATTCAGAAATCGGTAACAATACTTCTTGATGTGACCTTCTTTCCCACATAAAAACATTCACTTTTGGAGATGTGTTGAGATGTTGGCTTATACAGGTACATGTTGATTCTCAACCACGATCAGTTGGGATGTACTTGCCTTGATAAACTCCATGTTTGGGTGATTTTGTACACCATTGTATCCAAGACCGTAGTTTGATTTTCTAGTTCTTCCAAAAGAAAGGATCTCATTCAAATCCTTTTACCACTATTTAGCATATAAATATGTTTTCTTGTCTTAGCAAGATCATGTAACAACTTGTTATTTTCCTTCTCAACAGCTAGAGCTTCCTTCAGTCTGCTGTTCAGAGCTTGAGTAGCAATTTTTTCTCCGACCAGCTCAAGCTTCTCCTACCCGATCTGTACCCATATATGATACATCTTTTGAAACTCAGTATGCAAACAATATCTTCTTCATCACACCTTTCACTTGACGAATCCTTGTCGGACTTCTCAACAATTAGTTTTGTGTCAACGATATAACATCTTCTTCATTCTCAAATAGTTTCTCTTCATCTCTCTCGACAATAGTCGTGAATGCATAATATTCATTCTCAATGTTTGAGCTGCTATTGTCTTCTTCTAAATCACTTTCATCCATACCAACAAAAGATTTTCGTTTGTTCTTTTTCCCATTTGAACACTCAATGTTTGTGTGTCAAAATTCCTTTCACAAGTCACACTTTATCTCATTGCGTTTAGTATTTGGGCAATCAGCTTTAAAGTGTCCATATCCTTGACATTCGTGACACTGAATTTCATTCTTCTTAAAAACTCTGGATCATGATCTCTTTTATCTCTCTCATAACTTCCACCATCTGATCTCGAGAAAGACCTTTTACTTAATTTTTCAAACCTCCTCATAGTTTGATTGAGTCTTTTGCTATCGTACCCATTTGATTTTGCAACTCTTCAATTTCCTTTCTCTCTCCGCTGACAAAAGCTATACTCTTTGAGTCTTTCTTCTTCGTAGCATTGAGCTCAATCTCATAGGCTTTTAGATGACCAATAATGTCATCGAAATCCATGGTATCGATGTCAAGAGTAGTGGCCATCGATGTCTTTTTAGATTCAAATCTCTGTGGTAGACATCTAAGAAGCTTTTTCTCAACTTCTTGTCTTTGTAGATATTTCTCATGGTTTCAACCTCTATAGCTATTGCACTCAATTTTCTGCTAAATTCTTCAATAGTTTCATTTTCTTCCATATGTAACAGTTCAAACTTTGATGCGAGCATGTTGATTCATGATCTTTTCACGTTTGTAGATTCCTCATATGCTTTCTTCAGCTTATCCCACACATCCTTTGTAGATTCACAACATTGAATCCTTTTGAATTGATTGTCATTCACAACTTCAAAAATAGCATAAAGTGCATTACCATTATGTCCTGCTTTGCTCTTCTCAAAATCAGTCCACAAAGACTCATCCTTGATAACTTCAGATATGTCCTCTCCCTTTGCAGTAGAAGGTGACAAGCCCTTCTCAACAACGGTCCAAGCATCCTGGTGAATCCCTTCTGATGGCAGCTCTCATCTTCATCTTCAAGTGACCATATTTTCCTTTCTCCAAAATTGGAGTTTGGTTCACAGCAATAAGCTCCTTGATCGAGTCCATAGTTCCGCAAGATCTTCACCTGTTGAAAGTGTTGTGCTAACTAGGTTCAGATGCTCGTTTTGATACCAATTGAAAAAGTTATAAAATCATATAATCAATTCTTCCAAAACTCGATACCGAGTTTTCCTCTTTATTAAGAATCAAATCAAGCAATGATTGGTTTTACACATGGATCTTCAACTTGTAACCTGTGATTCTTCTAATAGAACATGCTCTCAAGGAGATCGACTAATCTCTCTTTTCTCTCATGTTCAATCTCACAGCAAAAATCCAAAACTCTTAGTTCTCTCTAATGTTTTGCTTAAAACCTAGAACAATCATCACAATCCTTTTTATATTCTTTGTATTAGAAGATCTTCTTGTTTTTCTTTTGGTTCAATGAATATCTTCCAAATCTTCTCTCAAGTTGATCTGCAAGATATTACGTCTCTCTTCTTTCTTTTCTTTGCCACGTCATTTAAGTTATGCCAGCTCATCTATACACTGATCCAACAGCTTCCTCTTGTTCCTACAAGTTCTTTCAACAACTCCTTTTCAATTTCTAACCTATTATTTTATCATATACAGTATAACCTCTAAAATTAAAATTTGATAAATTAATATCTTGATAAACCAATATTTTTCATTGGTCTCAAATTGAACTTTTGACCAAAATAATCTCTGGATAAATTAGTAACTTTTTTAATTAATAAAATATCTTCGCCCCAACAATATTAATTTATAGAGGTTCAACTGTAATTACCTTAAAATCTTTTTTTTAAACAATTAATAAAATAAAAAAAGGGTAAAAGTCTAAAAACCCTAAACTAATTTGAGTATTTACAACCCAACCACCGCTATCCAGGAAAATCCTACCCAATGCCCGACTCGACCCGGATTTACTCTTCTATTCCTCTCTAGTTAGAAAAACCAGAAAAGAAAACGACGAAATCCATTCTTTTTCAAATCAGAATCGATCGTGACACTTCCCTCGTGTTCTTCACTTCTTCAAGTGTGTCGAATTTAGTAAAACTAGATTGTGAATCCGGTAAATTTCCTTCAATTTCGGGTTGTATTTTCTTACTTTTCGTTGAGTTTCATTAAGAATTAGTTCGAAAGTTGAATTCAATTTCATCTTACACCAACTTAGGTTTCGTCAAAGTTGAATTTGATTTCATCTCTTCCTTGATTTTCTATGTTTTTGAACAAATCATGACTCCACGATGTAAGAACCCGAGTTTCCCCCTAAATCGTAACCCTAGACGACGATTAGATGTTTTTGGACCGTCGATAGTAAAAAGAGTAGAAGAAGAAAGAAACGAATCCGAATTGGAAGAATCACAGTTGGGTCCTCGTTGTAATGAAAGGGTAAGTGCTTAAATTGGAAACAATAAGTATATAATTTGGTTAAACTTGTGAAATTGAAATCATGGAATTGAGAAAGTATAACTTGATTAAATTTAGTATAACTTCAAAATTGGCATGAATCGGGTGTAGAGTCAGAACCGATGACACATAATGGGATGTACTTTCCGCAAACGATATATAAGAAGGTGGTGAAAGTGTCGGAAAAGTGTAATGTTGGGAAAACCGCGAGAACGATAGAAGGAGTACTTGACAAAAGGGGAGAGATAACGTGGTTTTACGAGCAGCCGCAATTTAAACACATGTTTCATATCGGTAAGAAATCAACCCACAAATGGATGGGAAAGTGGATGCTTTTGCTAAGGACCGCAACTACGGAGAAGAAGAAAGAGTTATGGTTTATTTTCAATGGGGTCCCAGTCTGTTATTCTCTCAAAGAACACGAATTGATTTCTGGATTATACTGCCATTCTTTTCCACAAGTTTATGAAATGAAAGGTGGAACATCATTAGTTGGGAAGTATTGGAAACCGGGATCGGGAATTACATTTGAAGAAGTGGAAAAATGGAAACAATGAAGGGAAAGTGCTATGTGGATCGGCTGAAGATATCAGTCCTCTATTTCTTGAGCAGCATCATCATAGGGAATAAAAAGATAGAGGAAAGCGCATCTGCTGTAGAAAATTTCTTTCTGAGAGCCATAGATGACCTAGATATATGCAAAACATTTTCGTGGGGGTGTTTGTCTTTTGAAAAAAAACATAGAGGACATCTTCAGATTGATGGCACATCATAAAGGAGAGGCACGATCGGGATGGATTTTTCTTAGCTTCATTGTACCATTGGAGGTAAATTATTTCCTCATTCGGTGTGTAATTTATATATGTAAAACTTGTGTGAAGTGTTTGTCTAACTTGATTAAACTAGTATAACATGTGTGAAGTGTTTGTCTAACTTGGTAGGATTGATATAACATGTGTGAAGTGTTTGTCTAACTTGGTATAACTTGTGTTGTTTTGTAGCTTCCTTCATTTGAGGCAATTCCAGATTTGGGAAAGCATTTCCGAGAACCCGTTAGTGGTGTAGACGAGGATTTTCCACGGATGTGCAAGACGAAGTACAAGAGTAGTCTCTTACGAGGTTTCACTCTTGCTAAACAAATGAGAAACTTGACATAACCAAGGTCTGTAATCACTTTAAATTATAATACTCATTATTTATGTGTAGATTTATTTTAACAGTTTATTTTTTAATATTTGGAAGGAGATTGAGAGTATATTGGATCCGTCTACCGAAGAAGAAGAACTTCTGACTTATATCATGGATGTCAATGCCAATTGCCGTTAGAATGATGAGAATGATTCGGTAGCGGACCTTTAGACCATGATTCTAACTAATGAAAGGAAGCTGATATTCTTTGAAGAGCTTTTCAAGCTTGATGTGGCTGCGTGTGTACCTGATGAAAATGTAGATTCGGTTCCGGCTATTGAGGCTGCAGGTGAGACTCATGTGTCTGAGACTCATGCAATTGAAGCTTCGATGGCTGAGAAAGTATTCAAAGATGGATTCGATGGATTGGAGAAGCGGTTGGTGGAAATGATTGAAAAAACTAATGAAAAGGATGATGGTCTTGACACTAGAGTAAGATTTGTAGAATCGAAAGTGAGGTTGATGAGACAAGACCGTGAAATTCAAGAGAAAGTTGGAGAGAGTGATGAAGATGCTGATGGTCAAGGTGATGACCACGGTGATGGTGATGGTCTTGGTGAAGACCACGACGATGGTGATAGTCTTGGTGATGACCACGACGATGGTTATGGTCTTGTTGATGACCACGATGATGGTGATGATGATGGTTGAGAGAAGGTAGATAAGTAAGTGGTTGATCACGATGCTCGTGGTGGTAATGATGATGGTGGAGAGAAACTAAATAAGGAAGTGGTTGACATAAATTCACCCCTTCAAATGTTTATGTCCTTAGTGCAATTCAAACTCAAGAGGAAGAGGATTGAATGCAAGGGGAGTCAAAAGAAGGGTGATGACCACAATGAAAAGGGTGATGAGATAGAGAGAGACACCGTTGAAGAAGAAGGTGAGAAGAGGGATGAGATAGGGAAAGACCCCGTTGAAGAAGAAGGTGATGATGGAGGTGAGAAGGGGGGTGAGATAGGGAAAGACATCGTTGAAGAAGAAGGTGATGATGGCGGTGAGAAGGGGGATGAGATAGAGAAAGACACTGTGGACGAGGAAAGTGGAAAAGCACTGGTCATGTACAAGGGACAAGGGGAAACAAAAAGAGAAGGATACAACCGTGGAGAGCCAAGTAAAGTTTCCGACAAAGCGAATTAAGATTATAGACAAGAGTCGTTGGGGGAGAACAAGAGTCATTAGGAGTCCAATTAACACTTGACAACATAGCAAGGGTGCAAGGAAGGAGGATAAGTGATGGTTTTTAGTTTGTTAAAAATTTATGTTATTATGGTGTATTATCATGTATAACTTGACAAAACTTGTTAAAGTTTAAAGATTGTCAAACTTGGTTGGAGATTGTAAAACTATGTTATTTTCTTAAACTATCTTAGTTTGATGTTTTATGTTTGTTATTCTTTTTGTCTGACTTGGCAAAGCTTGTATTTAATATATTTGCCTAAATTTGTATAATTTGGCAATACTTGTGTTAAATCTATTGGTGTAACTTCGTATAACTTGGAAAAAATTGTGTTTAATCTATTTGTCTAACTCTGTCTAATTTGGCGAAAACTGAGTTTAATCTATTTGTCGAACTTGGTGTGAAACGACTAACAAAATTACTTAACTTATACTGAAATATCCAAAAATTACATAAGTTACAACTACAACTACTTGTACATCCATGTTCCGACAACAACGACGAGAACACACCCACATAAAAGGATGGGTAACATTGATTCTAATGTTTTCTTCCTCTCGTTGTTGGGTCCTTCCATCCTCCTTTCCATCTTAAGAACTCAGACTTCTTCTTCACGAACACTAACTTCATATTCCAATTGTGTTACTTCATCCACCAATACCTCGTTCACCCATTTGAACATGTGACTATCGTTCATTAGCTATGAAAATTACATAAGTTAACAATAGTGATTATATTAACATTTCAAAATTTTGGAAACTTCAAACAATTGCCAGAAATTAACTTTTGTTTTCGCGACATAAACACATCGGTAGTAACGACGATAGGGATTAGGGTCGGATCGTGAGACTCGTTGAGTGATCGACGCGCCGCACCAACACCGAGTTGGAATGTCTGGGATTCTAGCTCTTCGTCTACCACCACTCGAAATAGAAGTATCCCCGAAAACATTATTCATTTTTGACAGAGAGAGAGACGAGAACGAGAACCGAGAGGAATAAGAGAGACAAGAGAGACGCGAGAGAGATTTGAGAGATTTAGAGTTTTCGGTTATTTTGTAAAGTAAATACTTTTAATTTTTGGGGAGAAATATATATATTTATGGTTTTATTTGTTTTGATTCATTTGAATTCAATTTGAATTGGGGAAAAAGGAAAAGAAAAATAGGCATAAGTTACAAAGAAAGACGACACCGCTTTCTACGAGATGCTGACGTGGCGCCGTAAAAATCGGCAAGTTATATCAAATTGTCAAGTTTTACCATTTTTGTACAAATTATACTTTTTACGTTTTCCAATTTAATTGGTTCTACTGCAAACAAATGTAATCTTTGATGGTTATACCAATGATATCGTGTTATTTGGGTACATTTCCAATAGATTCATGCAAAATATATGACAAAAGATCATTTATCTGAATTTCATAATATTATGTGATGAATGTTAAAAAATAAATCACAAAAGTATATGTAGCTTCATATGAAATAAAAATATATGAAACATACAACATGATTTTTTTATTATTTGTTTGCCATTCTATTTATGTAAAACTTCATATCAATTTGTCTGTACTTAAGTGCTATGATTATTTAATTAATGTTTTTCAAAATCCAAAAATTATTGTTGGGTCATAACTATACAAGTTATACAAAGTCATTAAAACACAAATGCATAGTTATAACATCAGGAAAATAAGTTTTACCAAGACATAGAAAAAAACAGTTTTACGGATGTTTTACAAAGTCATAGGAAACACAATTGCATAATTATACGATCATGATGAACAAGTTATACCATCACGAAAATAAGTTATACCAAGTCATACAAAAACAAAAACAAACGATTATTCTTTGTCTTGGCCTTGGCCACTATACTCGAACCAACTAGCCAAATTCCTGCTAGCCACGAACTTGTTTTTCCTACGAGGTTCTCCAACTAAAGGAATCCTGATTTCTTGAACTCTTCCCTTTCTTTTTAGGCATTTTGGCGGAAAGGCGTACAACTTTCGAATATCTTCCGGAACAGTCCACTTGTTGTTATCCAGAACTGGATAAAGTGTCTTCGTATACGCCAAAGCCAATGTATACACCAAATAATAAGGTGAGCACAAATCATACAAGTCTTTCATATCCGTTGGTGTAATCTCCTGCTTCATGTACTTGTAGACAGAGGCAATCACATGGATACATGGGTACTTTTCTATATCAAAACACGTGCAAGTGCATATTTTATGTCTAGAGTCCACCATGTAAGTCATCTCATCGCATCCAACGACACTATAATCAAGCTCAAAAGAGTTTAACTCGGTAACCGTTAATTTTGTCACCACCGCACATCTACCATGAAGTTCATTTTCCACGCAAGACACCAATTGACGATCCTCCGGTATAGCACTTGCATCTTTCCTATGTAGATTGAACCACTATGACATTTTGCAATAACTGCATCAAACCAACATAGTATCTGATACTTCCTTTCGTTGAAAAATATCGCATTCACAGACTCTGACTCATTGGTCGTATTTGTATTGTAACTTTCACCGGGAAAATAATATCTCGCCCATTTGCGCACATATACACTCTCATCAAGGTACTTAGCCACGTTTGAAAATCTACCTCTATACTCACCATATGCTCTCAAGAACTCCACCTTCGTATAAATGCTACCAATTTTCCTGATTTTTTTCTTGGATTCCTCTTTGAACTCGTGTGACACTTTTATTCTCACGTTCTGGGATATATGATAAAGACAATACCCATGTTGAGAGTTCGGATATACCTCAGCCACTGACTTGATGAGGCTTGCATTTCTCTCAGAAATAAACACCAATTCACGACTATTCGAAATAACGGTTTTCAACGTATTGAAAAAATCACCTCCAAGAAACATCTTTTTCATAATCTACAATAGAAAAAGCAATGGAATAATGGTGATGGTGATGGTTCGGATCTTGAACCGTGACAACAATTAGAACACCACTGTACACAGTCTTAAGAAAAGTTGCATCAACGATGATTACTTTTCTCATTGCTTTGAATTCTTCAATGGTCGGTCCCAAGAA
The DNA here is from genome assembly GCA_900406275.1 of Anastatica hierochuntica. NCBI lineage: Eukaryota > Viridiplantae > Streptophyta > Magnoliopsida > Brassicales > Brassicaceae > Anastatica > Anastatica hierochuntica. Next base: position 25,750 of record OVAN01002973.1, read on the forward strand.
AACAAAAAGGTATTTGACCCTTCTTTCTTCATCCAATAATAAACTCGTCTTCGTCCCAGGATTCACCTTCTCTAGCATATACAAGTAAGATGGCAAGTTCTTGTAACCTTTTTTCCTCTAAGTGTCGTAGAATACGAGACTTCCACACCAACTCTTCCTTGGACCAGACCAATGAGACTTTTGGGAACTGGGGTCTCAAATTGACCTGGATAATCTTCCTTCAAAATATATGCAACTAGCCATGATGTTCCTCTCTTTCTGGTGCTTCTACTTGAACTTCTCTTAGAGCATGTATGAATTTTATTATATGTTCTAATCGAGAAAGCAGAAGAATTCTTGACCCTTGTAACCCGCAAAGCCCATTTACAACCTCTTTTAGCCTCACAACATTTCAACACGTATCGATTTGAATCAAAGTTGAGTAAAGTGGCTCCAAAACAGTTCTCATGCAGTGCTCTCTCAACTAAATCCTTCACTGCTTATTTACTTTCAAATTCTTGGCCAACTTCAAGATTCAAACCATCTTCCCATGCCTATACACACCCACTTTCTTCTACAGCTCGTGGTTGCTCAAGTTGAGCATGAATAACAAAATCTTCCAGCCCATGATCAACAACGTTATCCACACCGTCATGTGACTGATCCTCACCAACTCCAATAATTGCATTCTCCAACAAATTAGTAGCCAAAGTAGTATTTTGGTCGTCTTGTGAGCCAATCGAGTCATGATGTTCTATTCTTGCTTCCTTACAGCATAAATACTTACAATCCTAAGATTAGCTTCAGCATTTTCCCTACCACATGCATTAAGCTCCTCATAGTTTCCACCACGTGAACTTTTTCTATTTACTCCTGAAACATGCTCAGCCATCGAAATCATTTCATTTAAAACCTCAACGTGCAAAACACTTCTTCTTTGCTCTGAGTCTATGGACATTAGATAAAGATAAACATCATCATCGTCGCATACAGATGTTTTGATATGTGGTAGCACTACCAATGGAGTAAAATTCAATCGCAACTTCGTCTTAGATTCATCTGCCCCAACCTTCTTGTATATTCTAGCCACTAAATCTGAATAAGTTATCTCGCCCGAAGATGTTGTTTTGAACGATATACCATACTAATCATCCTCTCGATGCCATTCAACCGAATCATCAGACGTAGTATAATGTCCTCCATAATCAAAATATACTTTTATAGAGCCCATCGTCCCCTGAAAATAATAAAACTCAACATTAGTTCTCTTAGAACTTAATTGGTTATACAAAGTTTAACAGTTATACTAGTCAATTCTTACCAAGTTTTACCAAGTTAGACAATTACAAATGTCTAACTTGGTAAAACTTGGTAAGAAAACAATTATATCTGACAACGTTATACCAGTCAAATATTCACAAGTTTAACCAGTTTTACAAATTACATACATTAATGGCCTTAAGATTCCTTACGATTAAACAACATATGACACATTGTTTTCTAATTCAATTACATTTTCGACCTATAAATAAACTCAGTTTATCATATTTTCACCGCACATTATTGTATAACAACCATTTAAAATTTGAAATCCTCCAATTTATAAATGCTAATGTTCTACTCTTTATGTACTCTAATTGACTGCAAATTCCTTCAAACTTCATATAATTTACCTAATAGAATACGAAATTAACTGGATTTTGAACTATAACGTCAATGGTGGATGGATTGATTTCGAGACTGAAGTTTCAATGGCGGTGGAACGCGTCGTGAAGAAGAAGAGGGGAGGAGAGAAAAAAGAATGTCTTTCTTTTTTTGATTGGTTGATAGAAGTTATTTTTTTTATTGGTTGGCGTTTTAAGAATTAATCAATTTTATTATATTTATTTTGTACACGGGCAAAATAAATTTTACAAACCAAAAAGAGTATAAGAGATTAGAGGACAGTGCTGAAACTTTTTTTTTCTCATCTAAGTGTATAATGACTTTTACCCTTAGATCAGTGATTAGAACATATATAAAAATAGTTCATCTGTTTCGATGATATTGGAGAACTCTTGAAACTTTGAGGACTTTCCCTTTCTAACGGTGACTTGCAAATTGAAATTACTGAGGTAGGGTTTGTAATGCACTGCTGCAACTTTTAATTATATAGCAAGCGGTTTGTAAAACATTCTTTTATTGATCAATAAAATTCCAATGGAAAAAAAAATTGAAGAGAAGTGTCAGTGTGGTTTTAGAGTCCTAAACTTTGTATGTAGTAATATATAACTATCTCAAGGTATGTATGGCACTGAGTTCTCTACCGCCAAAGGATAGAAAGCTACTCTTTTATTCCTCCTACTTGGAATCAACCTCTCACTTAGCTTTTGCTGGTAACTTTGATCCGAACTCAAAGGTCCACCTATGTGAAAATTGGTACTCCACACTACCGAGTACAGCTTGGGAGGCGCATGAAAGGAACATGCTACTCCCACCCATGTCAAGATCATCGATACAGCAGTCCGCGGGATAAGCACCTAAGCCCTACAATGAGCGAAGGTTATATACCAATCCCGCAACTATCTGCTTCTCCGCGAGGTGCTTTCACCCAAAATAATAGTGTCTGAACCTAGTAGTACTACCATATGAAATAATTATCTACTCAATCCATATCCCAAGCATTTAAAGGAAACTAAACTCTCTTAAACCGACAGAAGATAGTGGTACAAAGGAACAACACTAGTGAAGTTCAATACGAGAGAGTCGAGGAAATAACGTTTTTCCTAATCAAAACTACAAGAAAGTAACCCAAACAATTTATAATCTAAAGGAGTTGATACCACTCATTTCAAGTTCCCAGATTAGAAGAACAAGCCAAATGAAAATTCCATTACCAGATTTTGCCGATTTTAGAAACAAGCAGCAAACGCAGAGAAGCATACCGAATAAACCACATTGCAGCAGTTACGGTTTGAGCAAAACAACTGTTTTACGCTCCTCCCTCTTCCTTCTCCTCCCGTTCTCTGTTCCATTGCTCAATTCTTGCCCTCCTCTCCTCACTTCCTTCTCTACCACCACCCGGGCTCCCTCCCCGTTTTGGGCTTCCATGTCTCCTCCTTGACCCGTCCCTGTCTCCTCTCTCTGACCTCTCACTGCTCCTTTTCCCACTTCCATGCCTGTAAAACTCGCCATCACGGTCCCGGTGACTGTATTCCCTGTGTGAAGAATCACGCCGGTCATGATCTCTCTTGCGCCTGGGGCTTATACTTCTGCTCCTGCTCCTGCTTCTGCTTCCCCTGCGATAAGACCGCCGATACCTCCCAAATAGTTTTCTCCTTAGCTCCCTCGAAACTAGCTTCACGTGCATGAAGTTACAGTACCCACCACGGTTACAGTTGTTTTCTTCATACTGCCGACACGTGGCTTCACGGAAATCCGTCACAGGAGAGAAATCCGCGATGATGGGACGTCCCGAATAGAACCTACCTTGCAGAGCCTGCAAAGCAGCTGCAGCCTGATCCTCTTCCTTAAACTGAACATATACGTTGCCAATCATGTGGTCAGCAAGGTTGTCACAAATGTTGAGGCTCTCAATCTCGCCAAACTTTCCAAGTTCCTCAAAGAGATCCTCGAAGAAATCTTCAAAGTGCTCTTGGATCTTGCGGGGGTCGAGCGGTTGGCCCTGAGCGTCGACACCAGGGGTTATCATGTCAGGCCTTTGGTACATGTTGGAGAGGAGGAGTGTTGGGGAGATGGTGGGACGGTTGTGGAGGCGAGAGCAACGGTCGCCATGACGGCAAGCGCCAATCTTGAAGTAGAACGGACAGTTCACTCTGTCTTTCTCGGTACCAAATATTGAAGCCAAGTGCTCGGCCATGGTAGAATTTGCACCCTGATTAACAACAATCAACGAGCCACAAAGTAATTGAAACTAAATGTTTATCAACAAGCCATATATTTGATGGACACAGACTGAAAAAGATTAGCATCAATCCGAAACTTAACTAACTATAAAAGCCATAGATTTCTATATCGCATAGATCTCAGCATGCCATTGAATTAAGTGGAAACAAGAGAGACAAAGAACCAATAATCACACAGAACCATGAAAAGAAAATCGTTAGCTAAACAGAGAAGTAAAATCAAAAGAAAAGCAGAGAGACAGAGAAAATAAATCATCCAAGGAGCCAATAACCATAGAGGCAAAGCAGTGTTTGAAAATAGAGCTGAGAACCAGAGAGACAAAGGGTAGATAAAGGGAACCCGTAATAGATCACCAAAACCGAAGAAAGAGAGAGAAGTCGTACAAAGTGTTACAGAGATGGAAGAGATCTGCGAATGAGTAGCCTTCGCCGGAGGAAGAACTGCCGACGATGAGCTGCCGTCTCCGTCGGATTGATGATCTAGGGTTTGCTTTGTTCGCGAGTTGGGGAGAAGAGAGAGAGAGATGAACGTCCTGATATGAGGATTTATATTTCATCGACTAATAAAAGATAAAAATAATGGAAAGTAGAATTGTGTTTTGTCTAACATGTTCACCGTACAAATAAATCAATAACCTTTATAGCTTGACTAATTTAATTACACACGATTCGGGTTCAATAAGGATATATTTTGGTCTGGATTGAATTTAGTAACTTAGAAAAAACTGTAACATATTCAAAATTATTTCGAATTTCACGTTCGGGATTAGCTGTGGAATTTTAGAGTTTTTCGAATATTCATACACGTTCGGGTTTGGTTCGGATAATACCCAATACCTGAAACCGTAATACAAAATCAGTTGTTATATGTTAGAGGTGGGTTTGACACCCCCTTCAATGCCATATCCATTTCCAAAAAATTGCCCAAAATTTGCGGCCCATTTAGGAGCCCGGGAAGGCCCACCAAAATTGTCGGGCTGCAGCCCGGGAAAACAGCCCGGTGTTGCTACAAGCAGAGTCGGGATGGTAAGCGTAACTCGAACCAAGCGACGACCGCCCCAGACAGGGAACATCGAGGCGACGACCCAACCACGCGCCGGGCTAGCCTCTCAGCTAGTCTGAAGTAGGCGGCGTTGACCAGGCCTGACACAGACAAGACAGGTCAGCTAGCTATAGCCTGCCAACCTGACATCTAGACCAAGTCCCGAGGCAGACTGAGCAATCTAACAGAGGAAAGTGTAAAGCACGTAATCGGCGTAATAAATGCACCCTGCAGCTCGAAGTGTCTATTTCAGGAAATAACAAGTTACGAGGCAGCCTGCGCCTGGCGGCGGGCTGTCAGCCC
>OVAN01002974.1:0-16246 GCA_900406275.1 Anastatica hierochuntica
TCTGGCCATCTACTTAGTTTAGAAATTGTATACTAAGTGTTGTACAGTGATTTACCTTTGGTATTTAACGTAAACAAAAGTTTCTTATATTTCTAATTTCGGTAGAATACGTTTAATGGTATTCTAGCCATATGTCTTTGGTCTACCAAACGCTAGAATATATATTCTANCATATGTCTTTGGTCTACCAAACGCTAGAATATATATTCTACTGATTACTCTTTGATCAACCAAATGCTGGAATACGTATTCTGGCTATTACCAAATGTGACGCGTTATGCAGATTAGTTTTTCAACCCACTATACATTGTTCTACCCTATCTAGAAAACGTATTAGACCTAAATAACGAAAAAAGGAAATTTCCATATTGTAATAATTCTATTTCCTAAATCTATCTTTAATAAACCTAAATATAAAAATATCTTTAATAAACCTATTTGTCACGATATATGGCCTTTTTCTTCAACAATATCGCTTTTTTTCTTCAACTTCATCGTCTTCTTCGTTTTGATTTTTCATCATCTTTTCAACATGGTTCTAATCTACGTTAAATCGGGTGAATGGATATCTAGTTGCAGTGATCAGTGGAATTTCGTGGTTGATAAGGAACGACGAGGTCGAATGGTAACTTTGGAAGCTACTTTGTTGGAGCAATTGAAGATCATGGTGTGTGAGGACTATGAAATGAACCATAATGTCGTTAATGCCGAGCTCAGCTATGAGATGATGAATCAAGAAGGGAATCCTCCAATTATTCTCAGAAATGATAGACAAGCATATAATTTTGTGGGGTATGTGAAGAAAGGATCGTCTACATGCTTGTGTGTCACATTCTCTGATAACGTGAAGCAAAAGGATCAAGTCAATTTTGATTTGAATAAGGAGTCGTGTGATTCAAGTTATGTCGAGGATGACGAAGCTCATGAAACATTTTGAACATAAGGCATAAAGATTCATATTTGAGAAATCATAAATGTTTTGTGGCGGTTTAAAGCCGTTGATGTATTGACATCAAGACTGTAAACTTGTAATAGTCTTTTGGAATGTACACTAAACAACAAAGATGTCATCATAGGAATGTACACTAAACAACAAACATGTGTCAAACTAATTTTTCTGATGCATGTGGAATAAGCCGTAGAAAAATCTTGATTATTGAAGGAACAAGTACTTTAAACAGCAAATTATATTTGCAGGGTCATCATGATATTACAACTTCCATCATTACTAAGAGCTTCTGGATAGATCCATAATCAATAAAAACAAAAGAACAAAAGAATTATTTTTTGAGTTGGTCTCTTTTCTTCGCCTTATTTTTTGAGTTGGTCAACCGATTGCATTCTCTGCAGAATGTTGTGAAGAGTTGATCTTGTTTGACTCTTGTCCATTTCTGAGGGATCTTGATAGGAACAAGCTTAAAGAGAACTTTCTGGTGCTTCTTCTACCGCTTGGCTACTCGAAAACGAGCTTTCTCTGTTCTGTTTGCGGAGCCAAGCTTCATGAAGCTGCAAAACATACTCCAAGTGCCATAAAACTTGATAGCGGAGGAAGGTTGCTTCCAAATAGATGGCTCCTCAGAGTTCCATTTTCCAATGTACTCATAAACCAAGATCATCTCATTGTGCCCATCGCAGACTCGATCAAAGACACCAAATGCCTATGCCTAAGTCTTGAAAGCATCACAATCTCGATTTCAAATTCAAACCAACAAGAGAAACGAGGAAGAAGACAAAACACAAAGAAGAATCGAGGTAGCTTTAACAGTGTGATGAAGAAGAAGAAGAGGAAGAAGAAAAACAAAACGATCCATTCTTCCATTGGAAAATCGCCGGCTGCTAGATGAAAAAGAAGATCTTATTTTGATTTTACCTATTTCTCTCAACCACACCGTATACCATCATTTTTAATTTTTTTAAACTTATTTTCCTTTTTTGAAGTTAAATTAATATAATATAGACAAAACATTTTAATTAACTCATAATTGATTAATTTTAGGGGTATAATCGGATTTAACATAATTTAAATCCTATTGTGACAAAATTTTGATCCAAAATCTTATTGGGACAAATCTAATTTGAAAGTGTCCTATTTTTCTAATTTTCTCTATAAATTAAATAAAAACACATAAAAACTAAAACGCTAAATTAATAAGTTAGTCTAAAAATCAAAGAAAATTTAGTGCTACGAGAGTATGGTCTCTCACTAAGCGGTATTATAAGGTTACTAGCTCTAAAGAGCCTTTTCACGCATGTAAAGTATCATTGAGGAGAATCAAAATATCCTCAGTAAACTCAAAATTAGCCAAGTATAGCTTCAGAAGTTTTCCATTCACCACGAATTCTCCTCCTTGGCGATTCCACATCACAATTGCTTCATATGGCCTCACATCTTTGATAATGAACAATCTGGACCACCTAAATTCCAGCTTTCTTGGAAAAAACTTCAAATATAAGTTATAAAAAAGTACATGGCTTCCTGGTTTGAAGTCTCTGGGTATGATATTTTTGCCGTGAAAGGGTTTTGTACATTCCTTGTAGACCCCAGAGTTCTCATAGGAAATTTGGCTCATTTCATCGAGTTAAATCAGTTGAAGTAAATGCTTCTCTGCTGCAGACGTGAAGTCAAATTTCAATAACTTCACTATCATGATGCTTTGTTCTCGAGCTAAACTGGAAGATGACATGGCTTCCCATTGACTAAGTAAAACGGTGTAGTTCAAAGGGGTATCCTATATGCAGTCGTATACGTCTATAATGCATCATCTAGCTTTGTAGACCAATCTTTCCTTCATGCTCCAACAATATTTTGTATAATGATCTTGATTTCCCAATTGAAAACGTCAACGTTCATGCTAGTTTGTGAATAGTAAGTGTACTAGCCTTGTGCTTCACTATGCGCTTCTTCAAGATTCTATCAAAAACCTTGTTGATGAAGTGATAGTCCATCACTAATCATAATTTGTGGTACAAAATTACTCGGGAAGATGTTGGTCTTGAAAATCATCAGTATAACTTTTGAACCATTATTGGGACTAGAAATTACTTCAACTCACTTAGATACATAATCCACAACAAGATGTACGGATTCTTATGAGAATATAGGAAAGGATTCATGAATCCAATTCCCCAAACATCAAAAACCTCACCTTCCAAAATAAAATTGTAAGGCATCTCGTTTTTCTTGTTGATATTTCCTTGTCTCTGACAAGAGTCACACTTGGAGACAATGGTATGAGTATCTTTAAACATAGTAGGCCATCATAAGCCTCTCCGAAGAACTTTTTAAATTGTCTTGAAGGTAGAAAAATGGCATGCATTCTGATCCATGGCAATATCGTGAATTCAAGGCTTTAGCTCGTCCTTGCGCCTCTGCATCTGGCTCTAAGTCTGACGCTTCGGACTTGGAGTTTTTCTAACATGTAACAGCATAGACATGCTCCTCTAGAAAACTGTCATTCATAAGAAGAACTTCTTCAATTCTAAGTTTGGACTAAAGATTTGTAACTCCATTATCATCTCTTCTTTTGTCTTTAATCTCAAGATCAAACTCCATCATCATCAAAAATGAAACTTCACATCCTTACACAACAGTTATGTCAAAGGTCTAGAAAGTTTTGAAAATTCTTTGATAATATTTTGTAAAACCCAACATGCCCCAAAAATATTATGTATACCCTTCACTGAATCAGGAGGCTGCTCAATAGTAATCACCTCAATCTTGGCATTGTCAACCTCTATCCCTCTCTTTGAAATTCTATGGCCCATAAATATTCCATCTCGAGCAATGGTTTGGCACTTTTTTCCAGTAAGAATCAGATGCTTATCTTCGTAACGTTATAGAACCCTACACAAATTAGAAAAACACATAGAAGAAAGAAGATCTACATATAAAAAAATTATCTGCACTTCTATTACGTCTTCAATCAAGTTAGTAAAAATTGACATCATGCATCTCTTAAAAGTAGTTGGAGCATTGCATAAACCATATTGTATTATGTGATAAGCAGAAGTGTCATAAGGAGATGTGAATGTTGTCTTCTCTTGGTTATCAGGGAGGATAGGAATCTGGAAAAAACCTGAGTAATTATCCAAAAAGAAGTAGTAAGGATGGTTAGCCAATCTCTTGAGCATCTGATCAGTAAAAGGCAAAGGTATACGATGTTTATCTTTCCTAGTTGCAACATTCAATTTCATGTAACCAATGCAGATCTTGTGTCTTGTAATAGTTTTAGTTGGAATCAACTCATTTTTCTCATTTTTATCTATTTTTACTCCACTCTTCTTATGAACTACACAAACTGGAGTCACCCAAGTGCTATCAGAGATAGGATAAATGATCCCAACCCCCAAAAGTTCATCATCCCTTTCCTTATATCATCTTTAGATTCGGGTTTAACTGTCTATGATGTTCTACATAAGTCATCGATTTATTTTCCAGATGGAACATGTGCATCCAAAAATCTGGTGAGAAATATGTGATATCATTAAGTGTATAACTAAATGACTTTCTATACTTCAAGAGTTCCTTAAAGAGCATGGCGGTTTCTACACTACTCAATTCAAAATTGATAATCATAGGGTAAGTGTTATAAGAACCCAGAAACGCCTACCTTAGCCATGGTAGAAATGGTGTGAGCTTTGACCTTAAGAGCTTTTAGCTCGCTCCAAGGTTCTAAAAGTTGTGCAAGAATAATCTCAACACAAGTCTTCTCTGAAACTTCACCTAACTTGGCATATGCAACCAACTTTCCCATGCTATCACTAGCATATATAATCCTTGAGTATCTTGAGGTGTCTTCACTTAAGTACCCAACTTCTCCCTCATCTAGGACTAAAGCAATCTCAATAGGATCATCATAGAGAGCCTCCTCAGCTATATCATATGAAACCTTAGAGATGTAGTCTTCCAGAGAAGTTGACCATCAATTATTGGTTTCTTCAACATATTATAGACCTCAAAGTTCATAATCATATCTCTGAGATGAAGATTATATTTCCATTTTGTATATTAATGATGGCACCAGCTGTACCCAAGAAGACTCTACCAAGGATAATAGGATCTCTTGGTTCCTCATCAAGCTCTAGTACCACAAAAATCTGCAGGTATGTACACCTGAATAGAAATATGCACCGAGTGATCTTCTAACACCAAATACATCTTTGTGGGAATCGAAATTCTCACTGTCAATGTTTACGTGGTTCACAGATTCTCCATGGCCAAAAAGCGATAAGATCAGACGATGAATACGAAGAGTTAGGTTAAAATTACGAAACTAAACTGCGAAGACAAATAAGATGGAAATCATGAGTAAAACAGACTGCGATATCGAAGTTAACAAGATTCGAATTATGAAACTAAGATGAAACATGATGAATAACGTAAGTAAAAACAATACGAACAGATTGCAAAGCGAGATGCATATAATGATGATAAAGTAATAGGATTCATGAGAATAAGTTAAAGTAACAGGATTCGTAAACGAGAAACAATATGAACACAAAAGCAAATCGTAGATCAAACGTTAACGTAAACGAAGAACAATAATCGAAACACAGACAACGAAGAAAGGAAAAAGGGATCTTATTCGAATTCGTGGTCTGAGCGTACGCAACCGGTGTTAAGCCGTGGCTGCAAGAACTGCTGGCGAAGAATCCCTAGAACTACAGCATAGACTCGTTACCTAGTTGAGACGCAACTCGCTAACGAAAACATAAATAAGAACCCTAGTTTTTCTAAGTGTTTTGCGGTGACGAAAATTGTCTCTCGAAAGTTCTGTCTCCTTTTCTCATCATCTTTCGCACCCTTTATATAGATCTTCATGGGCTTGGCTCGTTTCCTTTTTCATCCTCGATTCGTTCTTATCTCTTCGTGGAAATATTCCTTTTCCTTGATTCGCGTATATCCTTTTTCGAGATCATTCCTTATCTTCACGATTTTCCGTATTTATCTCGAATCTTGACTTTAATCACGAAACCCTAGTAAATTGTCATTGTAAATAGGTCGGTTCTCGCCCGAAATCGTAAGTGGACTGTTATCGCGGTTTGGGCCCTTTCGGGCCGTTTCGCGGCTAAGTGACTTTTACGATCTCTTTCGGAGAAACCATTCCTCGTAAGATCATGCGGTGATAGTCTTGTGGAATGGTGAGACCGATCATATAGTTTAGACTCTTCCGGTGTTTAAGTTAATCGTCATCATTTTATACGATCGATGCGAAATCCCACGGGAATGATAAATCCTTACGACTATCGTCGCAACGGTTTGACGAAAACTCCAATCAAGACAAAACGAGAGATGATCAAATGACGATTTGAAGGAGATGATGATCGGAAAGGACGTGGTTCAGTCAACGGATAACGGCTGAACGTTGCCCATGTCTTAGCGCCAATTGGCGCGAACGCTCCGTCTTGGCCTTGGCGCCAAGACAGACGCTCCATCTTGGCCTTGGCGCCAAGACAGACGCTCCGTCTTGGCCTTGGCGCCAATTAGCGCCAAGACAGACGCTCCATCTTGGCCTTGGCGCCAATTGGCGCCAAGAAAGACGCCCGTCTGGATGTTTCTCCGGAACGATTCGGTTATCCGATGCATACGGTGGTTTTGTATCGTTCCGAAACTCGTATCTTGGGATCTTTCGGAGTTATTCGGAAACCTCGAATGTTAACTTTAATGTTTCAGTGCTTAGTCGTTTGTGGATGGCTGAACTTCGTTGAGTGATTGTCCACGATTAGCTATACGCGAGGTTTCGTAGTTTGGTCAAGAAGAGTCGATCTTGATGACTTCTCGTTGCTCGGAGACTTGTCTAGACGACCATGAGTCTAGACGATAGTAAGTCTAGACGATGGTAAGTCTAGACAACGGTAAGTATAGATGACGATAAGTCTAGACGATGTTAAGTCTAGACCATGGTGAGTCTAGACAACGGTAAGTCTATACGTCGTTAAGTCTAGACGACGGTAAGTCTAAAGGATGGTAAGTTTAGAAATTGGTCGTGTTCCCGAGTAAGTTTGATTAGAGATGCTATCTTGGACGTTGATTTCGAGATGACCGTTTTTGACACCAACAATCATTATACTCATAAATCTCGTTATATTGATCCTCTTAACCACTGAGAAAGGCATAAGATCGATGCTTGATCCCAAATTGCATGGAGAACACTCAAAAGTGAGTCTCTAATTTTCACAAAAAACAAACAGAGTTGAATCTCTTTGTTTCCTGGGCATCCTGTTTAGTAGTACAATACTACACTCGTAAGTGATCATCATGGCCTTTGATGTGGTGTCAAGATTGTCCCAGTTAAAACCTAGATGCAAGTGCACAACAATCACGATAATGATTGAGGATAAATCCAATAGGACAAGACGTATGCACTTAGGACCAATTATTATTTGGATTAAGCTAAGAAGAAACAATTAACCTTTCTTATACTAAAAGGTTTCTCTGCCCAAGGCGTAAATCTCCCAAGCAAAAGAATCGAGATAGCCGCTACTCCAACTATCTCTGACGACGATGGTACGAGGTATCCTCTGTATCACCAGATCTATCTTCCTTGTCCATCCTTTATCGTTTATCCTTGTTCATTGTTCATATATTTCCTCTCTTTTGTGGTTTCTGTTTCTGGCTCGCCGATGACAGTGAGACACAGTGTAGATCTCCCTGGTTTAGGGTTTTTTTCTCGGTCGTTGTCTCACCAATTTTGCTACTGCTTAGCTTTAGTTGGCTTTTTCTTGCGTCACATCCATCACTTTCAGATCTCCTTTGCACGTCAAGCTTCTTGTCACTCTCCTCTTTCGTCTCAGGCCATGACATCACATACTGATGTGGGGTCAAGTTTTACCCCAGTTAAAAACTAGCTGCAAGTGTACAACATCCACAATAATACTTAGGGATCAAATCCACATGGACTAGCAGTCACACTTAGAACCTACATGATTTTGGACTAAGCTAAGAACAAAATATGCAAGGGTGTTGTCACTGTTTTCTCTTTTTCCTTTTTATGGTTTTATGGATGCAAAAGAACATACCCTATATGCTAACATACAGAGGATAGATCAATGAAAAGATATGCATCAAACAGTAGAAAGTTAAAGTAAACAAGCAGAAGTTAAAAACGATTAGGGACATGAGATTTCGATCTAAAACACAACCACAAAGGTAAATTCTCTCCACTTTCGAGGTTTGGGATTCTATGCTTAATATCAAAAGGACCTAGACTTTTGATGGCCTTAAAATAATAAATACGCATAAAAACGATCAAGACTGATTGTTCACGATTCTAAACTGATCCACTTTCGTTTCCTACATAGAAAGGCTCACCAAATACTAGATTCAGTGACAAGTCAAGCTTTTGGAATGGATACCGCTATAGATCTATTCTCATACCTGCTTTCATAGGAGAATAGCATTAACGAATGAGTAAAGGTGATCATGTTATTGATTAAACCTAATCGACTAGTAATCCTATTCAAGTAAACTCATTGACTCTTTGTAATCTATTGTCTAACATGCAAACTAATAGATAAAAAACATGTAAACACGAAACTAATCATGGCAGCAAGCATTCATATCATATCAAAAGGAGAAGGATATATAAAACCAAATGATGAAAGAAATATGAATGTATTGAGATGAAATGGGTCATTAGGAGGCTACAAGGGGCACGACCCCAAAGGGTGTCGTCCCTGCCTCCTTCAGCACTTATTATATTTTAAACCTAAACAACTCTCTTCAAAATAAAAGCTAAAATCAACTACTTATATTACATTCCTCATTAGGTCAAAAGTGTGAAACCGAGCATTTAAGGTCTCTAAATGTTGGGCTTCATGTAAATAGGTCTTTGGTTGAGTTCTTGGGCATAAAAAGGCTTGGAATAGATCCATTTAAGTATGGAGAATTTCTAATTCGAAAGCCAAATGGTCTTTCATTTGTTTTGGCCTTTCTACGCATCTTTCATCTACGAGACAATGAACAAGTCTTTAGTAAAATTAGTGAACTCTTTGTCCACTGCTCCAAATGATGCGACAACACCTTGATCTGAAAGCTAATTCAGTTCTCTAGCTCTTTTACAAAGTTCATAAAAATACAATGAGGGAAAGGTCTTCATCTCGGATGGTAATTCTGCTGCTCGGAAACTGTCTAGAAACTGACTTTGCTCCAATTAGCTCCACAAAACTCCAAACATCATTGGTTGACCTGAAATGACTTTAAATACCACAAATAGAAGAAAAAATACTTCTACTCGTTGAGAATTACATAAAAACACCAATAAAATATACTAAAATCACAAGGAAAATTGGTAAAATAATGATGATATCAACTCCCCCGGACTTAGCTTCTAGCTCGTCTTCGAGCTGAGAAAACGAGGAACAAAGAAGAAGTTTGAAAACTTGGAAACCTACCTGGACTTTCTGAACTTATTAGTGACTTTAACTATCGAAATCCAATAACACTAGAGTCAACATTAGCTAAAACTCTCAGTAATAACTACTGTCCATAATCGGTTCCTTTCCTCTTCCTTATTCACTTTTTAAATGCTATTTAGAGGCTGATTTTTCTCTGCTTTTCTAGGGTATCAATTTATTTTTTTTATCAACCTCTTGAAAATCGATTTTTTCCTACTTTTCTAGGATATCATTTTATTTTAATTCTTTATCAATCTATTTATTCTTTTTTTCTTTTAAGCACATTCGAATTTTATTGGTTCTGAAATTCACAATAAGCATAAGCATCTTTTTTATGATTATTATTAAACAGGAAAGAGGGGAACCGTAGACTAATGTTTTTGAATCTGAAGAGAAGTCTGATTCAATGCATACCAAGCCCCAAGAAAAGAAAATTAAGTTCATTAAGTGTTGAGTGGCTTTGGATTACCTAGATATCAAGTGATATGGTGCTTTGGTTAGCTGATCCACCTAAGCTTTCCCGAATGGCTAAAATCTAGTCAAGCACTGACACTACAGACACAAGTTCTTAATCACTTGTTTAGTTCAAAGTCAAGCTCATTTCTGGACTAATTTTGACTCAACAATATTTTTTTGTTTTGAAATTTTTTTAAAACGACTCAAAAATCACGAAAAATAATCAAAATCAAAGGAAAAGAAGCATCAGTAACAATAAGAATCCCCCGGACTTAACTTAGATTGTCCCAGTATAAAATCAAGCAAGAAAAGTACTGAAAACTAACGTAAAAGAGAGGGAATAGGAGTTTCTAGGCTGCTGGTCGAAAATATGGAAAGTTAGACGGCCATTTTTGATGTTTAGGTATACCGAAATGGAGAACAATGGTCCTTCTTTTTTGCAATTTGGGAAGACTGCTCCGACCAAACTGAAAACTTACTACAAAATAGCAAATTTGGTTAGTAAAAATGAATTATAAAGGCTGGAGCTTATACAAATATTGTTGTGGCCGAGATTGGTCTCTTAAGAATGCTCGGTTTGGCTCATCTTGATGAGAAACAGGGCTGGTGCGAATATGACTGTTCCAAGGCTGTTTTTATTGAGAAACGCCTTATTCATATGATAATAAGTAGTAGATTTTCAATTTGACAGATTGGATCGCTTGGCGGAGCTTGATTTGGTCTTGGCCGAGTTTTTCTTCGGTTTCTAGTCAATCCGGCGCTCCAAAGTGAAGTATGAGCTCTTCCAAATCTGCTTGGTCTGTTCTTCATAAAATTCCCACTTTATCTAAGCGTTTTCAATAGTAGGACTTGGTTCAACTCCTAACTAAGAGTTTCAGAGAAACCAAATTCATCGGTTTTGTGTCCCTTTGAGGCAAAAGTCGATGAACATCTCTGCCAGCCTCTTTCTCACGATTTTCTGAAAGTATTTAATGATGTTCAGCTGGCATAGAAGTTCGTGTGGCTTAGATTGCTCTTTACATGCTCCGGTTGTAATCTTTGTTCCTTTGATCACATTTTTGAGCCTTTGAATGTGGATGAGGAATGGTTTTGCCTTGACTGGATCACTTATAACTTCAAAATAATCTTCATTCTGAACACAGTACTCCTTGGCATGAATTAAAAATGAAGTTCTTTCTTGGAGTTCCTTTGAAGTCCAAATTCTCGCAATTTTTTCTCCATAGGCTCTCATTTGTTTTTAAGGGTCTTTGAAGGAGTTTTGAAATTTTAAATTTCCCTTACATTCTGTGTGAGTTGCTAGAAAAAAACTTGGTTGATTTCGTGCTTGGTGGCAATAAAATGGCTAAGATGCAAAAATTTGCTTGGTTTAGGCTCCTTGTTGCTTCAAGTGTGTATCCCTGTGTTCTTGAGGTTCCAATCCTGAAAATCAACATAAAATGGTATATAAATGTTAAGTTTACTTTGTTACCTCAAAAGTTTTGAGTTTATGCATGATTCGGCCAAGAAAATGTGAAAATTGGACGTTTGGCAATGTTTTTCTCGGCCAAAAGCATGTCCGGATGGGGAGAAGGATTGTCGGGATGTGGAAATGGATGATCGTGATGGGCTAAAGCTTGGAGAGGGCTGTGACCGGGTAGAAAAGTGGTCAGGACCGGTGTTGGAAACCTCAGGCCACGCGGCCGGTCGTGGAGGCTAAGTGCCTCGACCGTTTGGGGCACAAAGCCCCTGCCACTAGTCGGGGGCTAGTTTTGGTCAGGTGGCCGGTCGTGGGACTCCTTATATCGGTGCTGGGTGCTTCTTGGGACCGGGTGGTGGTGTTCCTACGACTGGTTGGTGCTTTGTTCTTGGCGAGATCTAGTATTACGGCTCATACGTCCAGAACATGTCTGGATCGATTTTTCTCCATTTTTCTTCTTTTCCAAAGTAGATTCCTGTGACGATCAAAGAATTAAAACTTAAAAAATATGTATTAAAATTTATAACACTAAATTAAACAACTTTTTCCTAAGATCAAAGTCTAAAAATCAAAATCAAATAAAACTTAAAGAAATAAAATGTATGGGTTGCCTTCCATAAATCGCTTGTTTAAAGTCAATTAGCTTGACTCCTGGGAAATTTTAGACGTGAGGAAGCCTCAGTGGAGAGTTAAATTTCCATCCTCCTGTTGTAGATCCTTGAGATTAAACCTCTTCTCATTCTTGTGCTTCTACTTCCAATGCAACCGTTCGAATCGGTTGAGGACATCTAACCTCCATTGCTGAATATCCATGAGGTGAAATCTTGTAGTAAAGGTCCTTATCAATATGAATGAAGTGCGTTCTTCCATTTGGCCAATCCATGACAGCTTCTACGGTTGCAAGAAAGCCTCTTCCAAGTATTAAACTTGACGGATGCTTCTCCGCTACTTCAATAACCTGAAAGTCAGTAGGTACAAGATCATTATTAACTCTTATTAGGATTTCACGTAATGATCCTACATGTCTCTTTATTTATCCATCAGCAAATATGATGCACATGTTTGAAGTCCCAATGTTTTTGAAACCAAACTGCGCAACAATATGTGCTAGCATGAGGTTTACTCCAACTCTAGAGTCGCATAGAGCATTTTCAAAGAATTTTTTTTGTTGATGGAACACTTGATTAGGAAGAGTCTTGGTCTTCCAAAATCTGGGGAGTGATTAGGATCCCTGACTTGATTGAACAAGCCTTCTATACTTTCCAAGTCCTGAATATAGTTTTCAAAACATCTTCAGAGATCCCTTTGAGTATTTCATACTCTTTCAAATGTAATAGCAGCTGGTAGCTTACGAGATATCTTGAGAAATTCTTTCCAATTCTCTCTTGGAATGAAGGAACTTGCTCCTCTTGATCCCAAGTAGACATTGTCATTTTTGTGCTCAAGTCGAGGCCTAAATTTCGGTTGTGTGGCTCGGATTCTTTTTTTCCTCTTAAAGGGCGTGCGTGATCTTACTGCTTGGGGCGAGTTTTGATTGTCCAAAGGCTGGAAATCAAAAGCTAGGACCTCTCCCTTCAGGTCATTAGGCGTAGTGACGAATTTAGTCGAGTTTTCTTCATTCTCAACTAGCTTCCTCTCAATGTCTTTGAGAATAAGAGCTTAGGAGATCAAGATTGATCTTGATATCACAAATCTCAGGGGTTTCATGGTCCATTCTTCCCATACTTTCGTTTTCCTCTTGTTGGTCATCTTCCATCTTCTTGTTCGTTCCATTGGCACTAGACACCAATTCTTCCAAACTGTCTTCCAACTCATTAATCCTTTCATCATGTTCGTCCTTGAACCTTTTGATCCTTAGATTTAAGACTCTAAAGTCCGAATAACAACTCCTTCGCTTAGCTTTCACGTTCTCAACCAAAGGCTCAAGTCTTTTGTCCATAGATTTCATGTTCCTGCTTTCTTCAAGGCGATTTTCAGCTTCTACTTGGGGTTCTGTGGAAGGGAACGAGTGTCGAATAACATTTGGAAAGTGGCTTCTATGTGACTTAGACTCATTTTAAGGCCTTGAACAGTGAGTTTAAGCTTCTCAATTATCTCTTCAAGGGCGAAGTATTGATTATCTATAGTACATAGATCTTCTGCTCCATATCGCCTTGAATCTCGAGAAGTTGCTCTGTAATGTGCTCGACCTTGAGCTCCAGAGACTTTAGGGGTGTGTAGGGACTTGGAGGATGAGGTAAGGACCGTGATACCTCTGACCTTTGAGTGCTAGGTCATGGGAGATATCGCAGTTGCTCATGCGCGAAGAAAGCTGTGGAGATTTTGATTTAGGGATCTCCCTTCATGATTTTGAAGCGTAGGTCTTCTTTGCAGGGGTTGATATGAGTTATCCAGCGGTCTCCTTGAGTGATTCGTGGCTTGTACTTTGCCTCTGATGTGTTAGTATTTTAGTGGTTTTTATCACAGGTTTTTACTCGAGATTTATGGTTTTAATATGTATTCGGATCTTTTTGGTGTGAATTTGTGTTATTTAGTGTTTTTATAGGCATCGAGTGTGGATGTGCGAAAAGATTGCATTTTGGATGGATTTCAAGCATGGAAGGAAGTTTTCTTGAAGGCTGAAAATATCCAATCATATGGACAAGGATCGATCTACTTGTCTCATGATCGATCGATCCCTGTCCCATTTTTCGGACCGATTTTATAAAGAACCAAACCAAACTCTTTTTGAACCGGATCTCATTACTAAAACCTAAGCTCATGTTTCCTGTTTAATTATGCACTTTTTCTAAGTTTTTGAGAGCAAGAGAGAGCTTTGTAACCTAAGGAGAAGAATCATCTTCCGTACTTCGAATCCGAGAAGAATTCTGAACCTTACTCTTTGTTTATTGATTAATACAATTATGTCTCTCTTTGATTTGATTTGTGTTGATTCTCTGAACATGATTGAGTAGTTTATTCGTTGGATTTAGGGTTCTCACATAGGGATTCATGATTTGTTGACTTAGAATTGTATGATTAGGGATATAATCAATTGGATCTTCATCTAAGATTGTTCGTAATGCATGAAATTAAACTGATCGCTTAGTTTCTGATCTTAAGTTGTTTAACGCGTGGAAAGTGTTTGTTTAAATGCCTGAAAGAATCCTAAATGAGCATTTCATCTTAAGCCAACGGAAGTTGATGTTTAAGTGAATTGTGAACTTATCAAACTTGTTTAGAATACATGATTAGAATCTGAGAGTTAACGAAAGTTAGTCTCAAGGTTTCTAAGACATAGGGAATTGATACTACAAAAGTATATCAATTCTACAATTGTGTTTGAGTTCAAGACGGTTTAAAACATGTTCCCTAGTCAATAATTCAAGTCTTAAATGAATTGTTTCCCTGAGAATACCCAATGCCCAACTCTTCTTTGATTGATTTACAACCCCGATGTTGCTTGCTTGCTTTCTTAATTTCAATTATTTGCATATCTTACAAAACATCCTTTTTCGCTTTAGCCTGCTATTTGATCTGAAATTCTCCGTGCTACCTTTGGTCTCTATGGATTCGATCCCGAACCACTACAACGTACTTTTGTGCGCTTGCAGTGTTATTTCAGGCAAAAACCTGAGCTATCAACATAGGATCATTGCGTGCCTAAGGCATTTTTCTTTATTTTGTTTAATCTCTTCTTTTTCTTCTTTGTTTTTGTGGTTTCAGATGCATGAGGCCTCATACTAGAAGCCAAGGGCTCGCGAATCTTCTCGAATTTGAGTCGGAACCTACGCGTCTAGAGAGATAGAAGAAGAAGGAGAAGCTGTTGGAGGTTATTGAGGAATTTGAGTTTGCTCAAATCATGGGTGATAACATTGGATAACACATTCAAGTTCATCAAAATCCTCTCTTTCCTGGAGTCCTTCCAGGACGTGATCCACCTGCTGGGGGTGGTGTTAATGCTGGTGCTCAGCAAGCTGGCCAGAAAAATGTTGCAGCTGAGGGGCAACAACGCGAAAATTAACCTCAACGGAGGATGACTTTGGCGCAACATGACACTCCGGAGGCCTTCTATGCAAATCGTGTTGGGACTCGTCTGCCTCCCATAGGGAGAAGGGACTTTGAGATCAAGACTGGTCTCATTAACTTAGTGCAGCATAATCAATTACATGGGTTGCCATCACGGAACCCAGTGCACCATCTGGATAAATTTGAAGCCATCTGCAATACTATCCAGCACAACGGAATACCTGCTGAAGCTCTGAAATGCAGGTTATTCACTTTCTCTCTGAATGACAAAGCTACGAGATGGTACAATAGTCTAGAGCATGATTCTCTGAAGACACGGGACGAAATTAAGGCTGCTTTTCTTGGGAATTTCTTCACGAAATCAAAGTCTATGTCTCTCCAAAACAAGATTGCAGGATTTCACCAATTGGATTCTGAGATTTTTCATGCAGCTTGGGAAAGATTCAAGGAGTACCTCAATGATTGTCCTCATCATGGGTTCTCAGATTGGAATCTCTTCAACATTTTGTACAATGGGGTTGAGGAGAAATATCAGAATGCTATGGACACCGCGAGCAATGGTGATTTCAATGCCAAGACTGTGGAGGAAACTTATATGCTAGTGAATAACATGGCGAATAGTCAGGCCAATCAAAGATCAGATTATGATCGTGGTAGAGGAGTTGTATCATCAGATGCTAAGAGAATTGATGATTTGCAGACAAAGTTCGACTAGCTAATGAGGAGAGATCAGCAAGGAGTGAACTTTGTTGGGGAGCAGAATGATGCACCTATTCTTCAAGAGCAGAAGATTGGACAGATGTATCAAGAATTCATATCTGAGGAGCTAAATGGTGGACAAGAAGATGTGAATTACATTGGAGGTCAAGGGAATTTTGGTAACAGAGGTTTCAACCAACATAACCAATTCCAGAACAAGCCATACCAACA
>OVAN01002974.1:16275-30976 GCA_900406275.1 Anastatica hierochuntica
GTGTCTTCAACTCCGGGTTTCAGAACAAGAATTAGAACAGTGGCTTGTGGCTATCAACAGAAGTAGTTTGGTTCAGGAGGATTCAAGAACAACTTTCAATCGGGGTATCAGAATCAGAACCAAGGACAATCTTCTGCGTCTTCTCAAGATAATGAGCTGAAGAAAATGTTGCATCAAGTGCTGGAGAATCAGATAAAGTCCTATGGAAACTTGAATCAAAAGGTGGATAACATGTACAATGATCTCAATGGGAAGTTTGAGACATTGAGAACTCACATGAAATTGCTGGAAACACAGGTTTCTCAGACTTCGGTGAGCAACAGAGCTCCACAGGGAGTCATTCCAGGAAAACTGGAGAAGAATCTGAAGGAATACTGCAGTGCCATTACACTGAGAAGTGGTAAAGAGCTGGAAAACTCGTCACTCACATAAGGACAAGGATTGGTCGATCCTTGCCCCCGGATCGATCGATCCATAGCAAATAAAAGATCGGGAAAGAAGGACGAGGATCGATCGATCCTTGCCCCTGGATCGATCGATCCTTGTCCTGACGGAGGTGCATTAGATTTTCATGATGAAACGAATGCATAGGAGGTTGAGGATCAATATGTATCACCCCCGCCATATGTTCCTAAGCCTATGTATCCTTCCACACCCCATCGAAAGATCAAAGAACGCGAGCACGAAAAACTGAAGAATCTAGTTGGTGAATTACACGTACGATTGCCTTTTATCGAAGTAGTCAAGATGGTACCTTCTCTTAAGAGGTACATGAAGGATATTCTTTCAGATCGTATGACATTAGAGCATGGTGTATCAATTCTTACCACGGAGTGTATCGCAATCCTTCAGAATATTTCACCGGAGAAACGCGAGGATCTAGGTTCTTTCGTATTGCCTTGCAGGATTGGATCGCTTACCTTTGAGCGATGTCTCTGCGACTTGGTATCAGAAGTTAGTGTGATGCCACTCTCAGTATCGCAGCGTTTGAATTTGACTAACTATAAACGCACGAGAATGTCTTTGGTGCTTACAGATAGGTCTATTCGAAGACCAGTGGGTATTCTAGATAACATTCCCGTTGGAGTTGGAGAAGGATATGTTTTCACAGACTTTGTTTTCTTGGAGTTTGAATAAGAACCCAAGGATCCTATTATCCTTGGAAGATCGTTCTTATCTACTGCTAGAGCCATGATTGATGTGCAGAATGGTCAAATAGATCTCCGACTTGGGATGTTGACTATGAAGTTCCATCGAGAAATCCATGAATAAGCCTACCATAAATGGACACACGTTTTGGGTCGATACACTTGCTGATGTAATCGAGGAATCTGCTGAAGAACTCTACACTGAGGATCCATTATAGGTAGCCTGAACTCAAATTGAAAGTGATTATGGGTTTTTGGATGCAGGTACTTCTGAGGTTGCTGAATTGCTGGATTCAGCACCTGCTGTTGAGAAGCATGTCGCATTTATCAAGCTCAAAGAGCTATCACCTGCGACTTCTACATCATTGGTGGCGAGTTCGAGTGCTGATTGGAGCGAGCTGAAAGCTCCAAAAGTTGAGCTCAAGCCACTTCCTGCAGGACTAAGGTATGTTTTCTTAGGTCCCAAGTCTACATATCCTGTAATTTTCAATGCTAATTTGAATAATGTTGAGACTGCCTTGCTTCTGTCGATATTAAGGACATATAGAAAAGCATTGGGATATTATTTGGATGATATTACATGTATTTCTCTAGATCTCTGCATGCATAGGATACACTTGGAGGATGAATCCAAGATTTCCATTGAATATCAAAGGAGACTCAATCCTAAGCTGATGAAAGTTGTCAAGAAAGAGATTCTTAAACTTTTGAGTGCAGGTGTTATCTATCCTATTTCTGACAGCACATGGGTGAGTCCGGTACATGTTGTACCAAAGAAAGATGGAATTACTGTCATCACCAATGAGAAGAACGAGCTCATTCCCACCAGGACTATCACAGGACACATGATGTGCATTGACTACAGGAAGCTGAGTTCGGCCACGAGAAAGGATGACTTTCCACTTCCTTTTATTGATCAAATGCTAGAAAGACTTGGTAACCATCCTTATTATTGTTTTCTTGATGGCTATTCAGGTTTCTTTCATATTCCCATCCATCCAACGTACCAGGAAAAGACTACATTCACATGTCCATATGGGACATATGCTTACCGGAGGATGTCATTTATATTATGCAATGCACCTGCGACTTTCCAGCGATGCATGATGTCTATCTTCACTGACTTGATCAAAGATATCATGGAAGTCTTCACGGATGACTTTTCTGTTTATGGTTCTTTGTTTTCTAGTTGTGTGTCTAACCTTTGCAGGGTTTTAGAATGATGTGAAGAGAAACACTTCGTTTTGAATTGGGAGAAATTTCATTTTATGGTGCAAGATCGAATTATGCTTGGCCATCGAATCTCTGAGAGAGGGATCGAAGTTGATAAGGTCAAGGTGGAGGTGATGACGAGCCTGCAACCTCCTACTTCTATCAAGGATGTCCACAGCTTTCTCGGACATGCAGGGTTCTATAGACGATTCATCAAGGATTTTTCCAAGATAGCCAGACCAATGACTCGGTTGCTCTGTAAGGATGTCAAATTTG
This sequence comes from Anastatica hierochuntica, assembly GCA_900406275.1. Taxonomy (NCBI): domain Eukaryota; kingdom Viridiplantae; phylum Streptophyta; class Magnoliopsida; order Brassicales; family Brassicaceae; genus Anastatica; species Anastatica hierochuntica. Next base: position 18,912 of record OVAN01002974.1, read on the forward strand.
ATTTTTATACTGACTGTTTGTTAGCTTTTCAGAAAATCAAGGAGGCACTAGTTAGCGCTCCAATTTTGCAGCCACCGGACTGGGATTTACCTTTCGAGGTAATGTGTGACGCCAGTTACTACGCAGTGGGAGCAGTGTTTGGTTAGAGAAAAGATAAGAAGCTCCATGTGATTTACTATGCCAACAGAACACTTGATGACACTCAGATCAAGTATGCGACTATGGAAAAGGAGCTTCTAGCTGTGGTTTACGCATTCAAGAGATTCATACAGTACCTAGTGGGATTGAAAGTTATAGTTCACACTGATCATGCAGCTTTGAGGTACCTTATGTCTAAAAAAGATGCTAAACCGAGACTTTTGAGATGGATTTTGCTTTTGCAGGAATTTGATTTAGAAATTCGTTATAAGTGTGGTATCGAGAATGGTGTTGCAGACCTTTTGTCTAGATTACGAGTGGAAGGTGATACACCACTTGATGATAGTCACCCTGAGGAGAATGTCTATATGGTTGCCTTGCTGGAGGATGAGTACATGGATAATGTGATTGTTTTGCCATTAGAAAAATTCACGATGAAATACCTTGGTTTACAGATTTTGCGAATTTTCTGAGTGCAGATGTGGAGCCACCAAATTTCGCAGGCTATGCGAAAAAGAAGTTCCTGAGAGATGTTAGACATTACTTATGGGATGATCCTTTTCTCTACAAGAGATGCGCTGATGGACTTTTTCGCAGGTGTATTCGAGAGTCTGAGGTGGAAGGTATTCTGTATCACTGCCATGGTTCTGAATATGCAGGACATTTTGCTACTTTCAAAATTGTTTTGAAAGTGTTGCAGGCATGTTTTTGGTGGCCAACACTCTTCAAGGACGCCCATGATTACGTATCTAAATGTGATACTTTTCAGAGGAAATGCAACATCAATAAGCGAAATGAGACGCCTCAGAACTTCATCTTGGAAGTAGAGGTTTTTGACGTATGGGGTATTGATTTCATGGGACCTTTCCCATCATCTTATGGAAATCAATACATTTTGGTTGCAGTAGACTATGTCTCTAAGTGGGTTGAGGCGCTGGCCAGCCCCTCTAATGACGCCAAAGTGATCCTAAAGATGTTCAAATATGTGATTTTTCCTCGCTTTGGTGTGCCAAAAGTGGTAATAAGTGTTGGAGGATCCCATCTTATCAACATGTTGTTTGAGAATTTGTTGAAGAAGTATGGAGTTAGACACAAGGTTGCCACGCCTTATCATCGTCAAACAAGTGGACAAGTTGAGATTTCTAACAAGGAAATCAAGGGAATCATGGAAAAGACCGTAGGCAAAACGCGAAAAGATTGGGCTATGAAACTAGATGATGCGCTATGGGCATATCGCACCGCCTACAAGACACCACTAGGCACTACACCATTTCATTTGGTGTATGGAAAGGAATGTCACTTGCTTGTTAAACTCGAGTACCAGGGACTTTGGGCTACGAAGTTGATGAACTTCGACATCAAGCCTGTAGCTGAGAAGCAGATGATTCAGCTCAATGAACTTGACGAGATATGCTTGAATGCTTACGAGAACACAAAGATCTACAAGGAGTGGACTAAAGCATTCCATTATAGGAAGAGCATTCCACGCCATTTTGCTGTAGGGGATCAGGTACTGGTGTTTAACTCACGTTTGCTATTGTTTCCAAGAAAGCTCAAATCGCCTTGGTCGAGACCACTCCTTATTGTTGAGGTGCGACCATATGAAGTTGTTGTTCTTGATGACAATGGGAGGAAATTCACTATGAATGGCCAGAGATTTAAGCCATACATTACATACGAGCCATCCGACGAAAGAATGCGAATTGTTTTGACGGATCCACCTGCCGTCTGATCGCATTACAGTCAGGCTCGAGACTTTAAACAAGTGTTGAGTGGGAGGCAACGCACTAGGTAGTTTTCTCTTTGATTTTTAGCTAGTTTTGTAGTGTTTTACGTTTTTGATTTTTGGTTTTTAGTGCTTTTAACGTTTTTGTGTTTTTAGCTTTGTTATTTTAGAAAACAGGACCATCCAGACAGAAAGATAGGGATTGATCGATCCATGTCCCCGGATCGATCGATCTCCGTATTATTTCGTACCATCACAGAAGGAAAAGGATCAATTAATCCTTGTCCACAGATCGATCGATCCATATCCCGAAAACACAGCTTATATCGTGACTTCAACACAATTAAGCTCATCATTCCTTTTCACCCCAAAACGAAAAAATCACCTCTCAAATTCGATTTTTTTCAATTCTTAACGGATCTGAGTCATTTTTGAGTCTAAATTCAAGAGAATTTCGTGCTCTATCTTTCTATCCAATCAGATTTCGCTAAACTAAGGTATGTGTCCACAATCTCTACTAGCAGATTTTTCGGAGAAATTTGGGAACTTTTGATTTCTTGGATTTTGATCGAAGTTTGGTACTTGAATGATCTTATACACATGTTTTAAGATGTTTAGCAGTAGGTTTACACCTAGATTTAGCGTTTTAAGGATTGAACTTGGTGATTTTGTGATTTCGCGTTTCGTACGCCAGATTTTTGCGAGGATACATATTTCTTCATGATTTGCCTTAGATATTGATGATTTTATTCTTTTATGGCTTATCTATGATTGCTTACAACATTTTTTGATGATTGGTTGCGATGACTTGATTATTTACACTTGGACTTAAAATGCGAACAAAAATTGGACATATTTGGTGTTGTTCTTGTTTGATGAGTGATTTGATGCATGCTCTTCTTATTTATGAGCTTGATTTCCGTAGAACATTACTCTTTAAACTCGAGTGAATGATTTTCGTGTTTGCATCATCTTGATTCGGATACTAATTTGGTTTCCAAATGTTTATTTTCGCAGGTTATGGGTAGACGAAAGAAGGGAGAGATTCCGCAGACGGTGTGAGATAAGTCTGGGGGAGGTTACTTTTGCTTTTCTTTTTCTTTTGGTGTGTTGCTTGAGTCATTTTGATGTTTTTATCGAGTCAGTTTATGGATTGTTTATGCTTCATGATGATTTCAGACTATTATCTCTGCACATTTCACTTTATTTATACTCTCATTGACAATTTCATTTGAGCTTTTAACGCAGGCGAACCGGAATAACTCATGACCAAACTCCCTACCAGAAATCTCTGGAACTCAGACTTTTTTATGTAATGTTATTAACTCTATTTTATTTTGCCTACTAATGAATTTAATTGCTTTGATCCAGGAACTTAAAATCATGAATCAAACCCATAATTCAGGATTACTTTCCCATTTTTCTACCATTCTTTTCGGTAATCCTGAGTGATCAGACTCATCTTTAGTCTGGCACTACACCCTTACATTATATCCTTGAATCTCCATGCATTTCTTCGTGTTGTATGGGTGTTTTAAAATTTAAAAATGTCATTGTATTGCTAATTTCTACCAGATTTTCGTTTGTCTATAAAAAATCAAAAAAAAGAAAAACAAATAAAAAACGAAAATTATATTCTTTTTCTTCACATCTGGTTTAGAAATTAGCATTTGCATATTATTTTGTTCATTGGATTCACCATGAAGTTTGCACGTATTCGGTTTACTTTTGATTGGTGGTTTGTACTTGGATAGTTAGGGGACATGGATATCAATATACTCTTTCTCTCCTGTGATTTTGCATAATGTCTTGCATCCTGACGCAATATGGGATACCCAAAACACTCTAAGCCTCACCACTAAAAGCCTTGAATACCAAGCCTGATTTCTCGATTACAAGTTCTTCGGTGAAAAAGTTTCACGCCTATCTTGAATGAATGTAGAGAGTTATTAACATGGAAACTGAGTTTGCAAGTTCAGATTTTAGAGTATGGATGGGATTGGGAGGTTATGCAGTGATTCTTGAGGAGAATATTCTAATTGTTCTAAGTCTATATGGTTAGTGAAAGTAGTGCAGAGTAAGGTTTTCTGATAGCATAAGATCCATTTGGTTTTCAAATTTCTTTTCCCGTAGGCTTAATCTTCGTTTCTTTTACTTAAGGACAAGCAAAGACTCAAGTCTGGAGGATTTGATGTGTTAGTATTTTAATTGTTTTTATTACAGCTTTTTACTCGAGTTTTATGGTTTTAGTATGTTTTTGGAACTTTTTGGCGCGGATTTTTGTTCTTTAGTATTTTTACAGGAATCGAGTGTGGATGTGCGAAAAGATTGCATTTTGGATGGATTTCAAACATGGAATGAAGTTTTCTTGAAGGCTGAAAATATCCAATTAGATGGACAAGGATTGATCGATCCTTGTCCCGTTTTTCGGACCAATTTTACGAAGAACCAAACCGAACTTATTTTGAACTGGATCTCATTACTAAAACCTAAGCTTGTGTTTCCTGTTTAATTATGCACTTTTTCTGAGTTTTTGAGAGCAAGAGAGAGCTTTCGAATCCGAGAAGAATTCTGAACTTTATTCTTTGTTTATTGATTAATACAATGATGTCTCTCTTTGATTTGATTTTTGTTGATTCTCTGAACATGAGTGAGTAGTTTATTCACTGGGTTTAGGGTTATCACATAGGGGTTCATGATTTGTTGACTTAGAATTGTATGATTAGGGATACAATCAATTGAATCTTCATCTATGATTGTTCGTAATGCATGAAATTAAACTGATCACTTAGTTTCTGATCTTAGGTTATTTAACGCCTGGAAAGTGTTTGTTTAAATGCCTGAAAGAATCTTAAATGAGCAATTCATCTTAAGCCAATGGAAGTTGATGCTTAAGTGAATTGTGAACCAACCAAACTTCTTTAGAATGGATGATTAGAATCTGAGAGTCAACGGAATTTTGTCTCAAGGTTTCTAATATATACGGAATTGATACTACGAAAGTAGATCAATTCTACAATTTTGTTTGAGTTCAAGATGGTTTAAAACATGTTCTCTAGTCAATAATTTGAGTCTTTAATGAATTTTTTCCCTGAGAATACCCAATGCCCAACTCTTCTTATTTAATTGATTTACAACCCCATTGTTGCTTTCTTTCTTTCTTTGCTTTCTTAATTTCTATTATTTGCATCTCTACAAAAACATCCTTTTTCGCTTTAGCCCGCTATTTGATCTTAAATTCTTCGTGCTACCTTTGGTCTTTGTGGACTCGATCCCGAAACACTACAACGTACTTCTGTGCGCTTGCAGTGTTATCTCGGGCAAAAACCTAAGCTATCAACCTCCATTCACGTTCTCCTTGAGGTTGACCTCTTGGCTCAACATAGTCTCTCTCAGGCTGATAGGCATGAGGATAATACTGAGTATCGTCCATGAATTCGAGTGAGTGAGGATTAGGGTAGCTAAATCCTTCAAACTTTTCATCCATGGTTGTAGAGAGGCTTAGGGTTTCTAGTTTTAGGCGTTAGTTCCTTGTATTTTCCCTGAAAAACACAAGAGAAACAATTTAAACATGTTAGTATGATGGAAAAATCATATTCCTAATAGGAAAAGGATAATTCCAAGTGTTATTATCTACAAGGAAAAAGGAGCACAAAATTAATAGTAAGTTAATTTCAATACAATGTGTTAAAACCCTAAAAGAATTAAAATAAGTTAGAAGAAAAAGTAAACCGCTTTTTTATAGAGAAATCGAAATTTACAGAGATAGAGAAAGAAAAAAGTAAACATTTTCCTAGACTTAATCCTAGATCTAAATCCTAAGGTAACCATAACTAGTCCCCGACAGCGGCCCCAAAAACTTGATACGGGGTCAAGTTTTACCCCAATTAAAACCTAGTTGCAAGTGTACAGCATCCGCAGTAATACTTAGGGATCGAATCCACATGGGCTAGCAGTCACACTTAGAACCATGATTTTGGACTAAGCTAAGAACAAAAATATGAAAGGGTGTTGTCACTGTTTTTCTCTTTTTTATGGTTTTATGGATGCAAATGAACCTACTCTATATGCTAATGTACAGAGGCTAGATCAATGAAAAGATATGCATCAAACAGTAGAAAGTTAAAGTAAACAAGCAGGAGTTAAAAATGACTAGGGGCATAAGGTTTCGGTCTAGAACACAACCACTTAGGTAAATCCTCTCCACTTTATAGGTTCGAGATTCTATGCTTAATATCAAAAGGACCTAGACTTTCGAATTGCATTAAAAAAATAAACACGCATAAAAACGATCAAAGACTGATTGTTCATGATTCTAAGTCAATCCACTTTCGTTGCCTACTTAGAAAGGCTCACCAAATACTAGATCCTGTGGTAATTCAAGATTTTGGAATGGATACCGCTATAGAACTATTCTCGTACCAGCTTTCATAGGAGAATAGCATTAACGAATGAGTAAAGGTGATAGCGTTATTGATTAAACCTAATCGACCAGTAATCCTATTCAAGTAAACTCATTGACTCCTCATAATCTACTATCTAACATGCAAACTAATAGACTAAAAACATGTTAACACGAAATCAATCATGGTAACAAGCATTCATATCAAATCAAAAAGAGAAGGATAGATAAAACTGAATGATGAAATAAATATGGATGTATTGAGATGAAATGGCTCCTTAGGAGGCTACAAGGGGCACAACCCCAATAAGTGTCATCCCTGTCTCCTTAGGAACTTTTTAGATCTAAAACCTAAACAACTCTCTTCAAAACAAAAGCTAAAAGCAACTACTTATAGTACATTTCCTCATTAGGTCAAAAGTGTGAAACGGGCTTTCAAGGCCTCTAAATGTTGGGTTTCGTGTAAATAAGTCTTAAGTTGAGTTCTTGGGCATAAAAAGGCTTGTAATAGATCTATTTAAGTCTGTAGAATATCTGGTTCGAAACCCAAATGCTCTTCCATTTTTTTTGGTCTTTCTACGCATCCTTCATCTAAGAGACAGCTGAATTAGTCTTCAGTTAAATTAGTGTAACTCTTTATCCACTACTCTAAATGATGCAAAACCACCTTGATCTAAAAGCTAATTCAATTCTCTAGCTCTAGTAAAACTTTCATCAAAATCCATTGGGTGAAAGGCCTTCATATAGGATGATAATTCTGCTGTTCAGAAACTGTCCATAAATTGACTTTGCTCCAATTAGCTCCACAAAGCTCTAAATATCATTGGTTGACCTGGAATGACTTGAAATATCATAAATAGAATAAAAATACTTATAATCGTTGAGAATTTCATAAAAATCAATAAAACATACTAAAATCTAAAGGAAAAGTGGTAAAATAATGATGTTATCACTTACCAGTGTTGAGTCTGTTCCCTCCTCGTCAAGGCTCTCGTCGTTTCTCCAATGTGGTGTGATTGTCAGAAAATGACCCATATTTTCTATGAAATTATTGGCAGATCTCGCATGATACAATCAGTGTTTTGGCTCGCCTCATCTCTGTTAGGCTTGGTCTCTACTCCAAATTCTTCCTGCTCGACATCTTCCATTCCTCACCTTGTAAGGGAAGAGCTATCATGCTAGTTTCCCTCTATCAAAGAGGTGATCATTTTAGTACGTTAGACTTCTTCGTGAAGAAGACTTTCAAACCACCTCATGTCGGGGCCATGAAAGATTTATTGGCCATTCCTTATCCCGCAAGGGAAGAGCTACTCCATCTATTTCTCTCTTTCAAAGAGATGACCTTTCCTCGGTGTAATATTCGAGAGTCTATTCCAGCACCATAATATTTTTATTCTCTTGTGTAGCGGTTTGTACGGGACCTGAAGAAGAAACGGTGAATGCTTCAACAAAACACGAAGATATAGGCCAGTTTTCAAAGACACGACGTAGTGTTGCCATTTTGCAGTTATTCACAAAGGCAGAAGATGCGTTCTCGAAGAATCAAAGTTTCAATACAATTATTTTATATTCAATGTCGCTCCATCTATTTATCTACCATTGTAATTTGAAACCTTAATTAATGATGATTAAGTTGTGAACAAAAAATAATTAAGAAGAAACAATGCAGGGTTGATTTTGATTTTTATTTGATTTTTATAATGCATATGAAATCCTAATGTAGCATCCATATACACAAAGATGGATCAATGAAAGACATGCATTAAACATGTAGAGAAATCGCAGAGAGCATTAGCAAATAAGCAAGATTCAAGTTAGGGGTTTAAAGCTTATGTCTAAAAAAAAATCACGGATGTACACCCATCCCACTTTCGAGGTTGGACAATATAATTTTTACAACCAATAGACTTAACTTTTGATGGTTATTATAGAAGAAATGTATGAAAGAATTAGTGTATAAAATTGATTGTTTACGAGCCTACATGGATCAAGTATAAGTGCAATTACAATGCCTATGCAAACTAGCTCATAAAATACTAGGTAAAGTGATTTAATCAATATTTTGGAAATCAAATCTACCTAAGATCAATTCACAAGTCAGCTTTATCGGTGAATAACATTAGTTCTATGCAAATATGATAACCCTATTGATAAAATCTAATCGATTTTCGAGACCCAATTCAAGCAAGGTTATAAACTCTTTGTTTTCTACTGTATAACATAAAAACCAGACACATAACATTATTTAAACACAAAATCATTGAGAACATAAAGCAATTATATCTTTCAAAGGAGAGATGAGAGGATAAAACAAAAATAATGGATGAATATGAATGTATTGAGATGAAATCGTCTTGGAGGGTACAAGGGGCACAAACATAAGGAGTTTCTTCCCTCTCTCATATAGCCATAATTTGAATCTAACCTAAACTAACACTAAAAAATTAAGAGCCTCAAAAATTATATATAGTGTTCGAACTCTCTATGTTAATATGGTCTTCGCGCCTCCAAAAGTTTGGCTTCATATAGAAGGGATTTAACTTGAACTTTTTTTAGACATTAAAAGTGTTGGGATAGAATTATTTGTGTATGGCGAACGTCTAGTTTGAAACCCAAGTCATCTTCCTTTTGTTTTGACCTTCTTGCACATACTTCATTCCCCAGCCAACATGACCAATCTTCTGTAAAATTGGTATCTCTTGATCCACTACTCTAAATCACATGAAACCACTACTATTTGAAGCTAAACTCAATTCCCTAGATGTTGTCCAAATTTCCTCAAAATCCATTTAGGCCAAGGCCTCCATCATAGATGATATTTCTTATGCTCGAAAACTGACCAGAAATTGTTTTTGATCCAATTAGCTCCATGTTACTCCAAATTTCTTATTTTAACCTTAAATAACTCAAAACACTGAAAATAAAAGAAAAGTGCCTCTAGTTGCATTCACTTTTGTAAAATAACTAAGAAAACCTAATAAATCCATAGGAAAATCATGTAAAACTAGTTGTTATCATCTCCCTAGACTTAACTTCTAACCCATCCTCGAGGTGAGAAAACAAAGAGCAAAAAAGGTTTGTAAACATGAAAACATAGAACCAAAATTTCGACTTTAATTTTGTGAACCAATAACAACCAAGTTGACATATAGAAATAACTTCCACATACTTCTCTGCAAGTTTAGCAACGCCTTTTATTCAAACTATAGTCTACAAGACTGATCTGTCATCATCATTACCACTCTCTAAAATCTACAACTTGTGATCTCATCGAAAGAATATCGATCAAAGAATATGTAGAGCCACACCCTCTTAGGTTCCTAACAATTCAAAGATTTATCAAAAAGCAACGCTCTGAAACAAAGGCCAATTGTGTAGGGGATATGATATGGGGAAAGTGCCTCTTTAGTCTTTAAGCCAATATCTTGGACACAGTCTTAAAAAACATAGCAGAGACATATAGGCCCTAAATATGTCATAAGTTTAGGAGGTGAGATCTTCGGTATTAAGTATATATGAATATAGTTCCACTCTTGCAGCAATTTACCATATCAAAAACTCTTTTACTTCCATGATAATTTGATTCTTCACACCTTCCCAATTCGTTTTGAAAAAACTTATGGTAAACCATCCGGACCTGAAGCGCTCTCACTATTGATACCAAAGGTCGTTTCCTTGATTTCAACTTCCAAGATATCCTTAGTTAAATCATCATTCATCGACTTTGTGACTTGTTGTGGTAAACCATCAAAGATGATCATGTTTGAGGTTGAAGAAGAAGATGTAAAAAGTTGTTGGAAGTAAGTCTCAAAAATCTCACCCTTCTTCTTATAGAACATTTGTTGAACACCATTTTCATCCACCAAGAAACTCAAACTGTTTTTTCTCTTGATTTTTTCACACTCGCATTAAAGAATTCAGTGTTTCGATCACCTCCCACAAGCCACTTTTCTCTGCTCTTTTGATGCAAAAAATCCTCTTCTTCATGATATGCAATTGCAAAATCTTGTTTGATTCGATTTACTGTGGTAAATCTCGATGAAGGGCAAAGATTTCTACAACATGCTCTAACAAAAACCTCTTTATTTGGTGCAACGAATTTTGACCATTCCATATCTTCCAACAACTAAGTGTCTTCATGGATTCAATAAGTTTCACCATAGTAGCCTGAGAGGAGTCATTAGAAGCTATAACTAAACATACTTAATAGCTTGAGCACAACTTAGATCATCGGCATATCTCTTATCATACGTGAAGCTTTCACGAAACAGCCCCTCATCTTCTAAAAATTTAACCAAAGCCGAGAGATGATCTGAACTGATTCTCTATAGAAACTAGTGATGCGTCTGCAGAAACATTGAAAGTCAGGCCAGACTCGCAAAGCACTTGTCTAAGTGACACTAAATCCATTTCTTCTTTCATACTCCACCCCATGTAAAACCATTTGTGGTACTTCTGATCTCAATCACATCACAATTACTCTAACAATTCAGAAAATCTTAAAAAGAGCTCACGTATCTCTTAGGGTCACCCAGTCTTTCTGAGTTGTTCAAAATCTCATTATGGTTGCTTTCGACCAACTTCAGTTCTTTTTAATCTTTCCCAGACATTAGATCTATACTTGGTATTCGGTTACCCATAGATAAAAGTTAGATATACCAATGTTTATAACCTGAGACCAAAACATTGATCATATTTTTATTTTCCAACAGCACATCAATTTTCACACTATTCTTTCAGAAAAGAGCAAGACCACCGCTTCAACCAACATACTCAATGGTTCTAATGTTATCGTATCCTAACCAACCAAAAACATTTGAAACATATTGTAAAGAATTCTTCGTCTCCATGAGGAAAAGGATATCAGGATAATGATCTCTTGATTTCCTTAAGATGTCAAATTATCCAAGGACTCCTAAAGCCCTGAAAATTCCAATTCAAAAGACCTATTGGATAGGCAGCGGTTCCTTCACCAGAAACACCGGATGTTGATTTTATTTGAGGTACTTAGTAGGAGTATCCTCTCCTCGATTTGATTTGCGTTTCAAAGTTTCATGTTTTTCTGTCATTGAAAGACTATGTGTAGTCGCTCCTGTAGGATTATGTTTCTTCTTTCCAATTTCAATCTCTTGTTGAGCTCAGCCTCTTTCTTGTGCTCTTTTCATTTCTCATTTCTTCGGATGTAAGAGCATTAGAGATGCCTTCATTAAAACTCGTAGAACACTCATCAACAGAAAAAAAATTGCAAGTTTAATAATACAATTCAAAGCTAAATCAAGGTTGCTAACGTTAACATATCTCATCTTCATCGCATCAAACTTAAGCTTCACATAAGGAGATTTTGTATTTTGTTTGGAGAAATCAAAATAATCCTTTTATCCGTATCAACATCCGTAGACATTAACATGGTCTTTTCTAGTCTGAGAAACAATTCTTTCCCATCGGATCACCATCTAAGTCTTTGATCAATTTTTGAATCCTAAAGATTCTTGCTTTTTTCTCTGAGATGTCTTAGAATTGAAGGTATTGTCTTATCTGTTTAGAACTTCATCGTTGATTTTTTCCCTAAACTGAGTCAAAGCCTACCTTTTCTTCTGTTAGGGCTCCATATAGAGGATCATCTTTCAGAAGAATATGTTTTTGGGATTGGTTGTAGACATATTCTAATCATATGAACCACTCGCAGGACCCGTGGTCTTTTGATTCTGTGTATTCATAATGCATTTTGTTTATCATGAGTCAGTCTTTGTGATGTATTCATATTTTATCGGTTTTTAATACGGTTTTCATACGAGAATT
>OVAN01002975.1:0-30974 GCA_900406275.1 Anastatica hierochuntica
ACAGCTCGGTGGGTTTCACGCGTGGCTCGGCGATGTGCTCTGTAAGTTTGCCGAGTGTGCTCGGGTCGGTGGCTTTGCACACGCAACTCGGCGGGGCTCGTGTTGTGCCTTATCCTTCGGTTTCCTTCTTCTTTATCTGATCCATTTGTGTCATTCTCGTTCTTTTACTCAATTAGTACCTGAAAAAGAGTAAAGAAGAGAGGATGCAAGTACAAATTCACACCCTAAAGGACTCTAGACGCAAGACTCCTAAATGCTCTCGAAACTAATCCTAAAACATCTAAATGCGACATCTAAATGATGAAAATGCTCCTAAAATATACTCTTAAATTGAATGAAATGCGATAATATCAGTGGATCCCACTGAGATGATGTGGCGAAGGGGAGGGCTTTTCTCAGAAGCTGACGTGGCGCAATGTGAGCTCAAAAGGAGCTCCTTTTTATTAGTACTAGGATTTACACCCGCGCTACGCGCGGGTTTTCGTGCACCTAAATTGGTATTTTTAGTGTTTACCAACTTAGTATTTATTTTGTACTATCCGAAAGTATTATTAGATAAAGACAACTGCAATTGTAGTAAATCTTTTTTATATTTATACATTTTTAAATAATTATCAAAAAAACAAAATATGACTTTATTACACATTTTTCTTTCATGAACTTCTATTTCTCATCCTAGATAATCCTCACCATTAAATTTATTTCCATTTCACGAAACCTATTTGTACGCTTACTTTCATTTTAAACCTTTTTTATTATCAGAAGAAGATATCTTGCTTCTACTCTCACTATTTTTTCATTTGTGTCTTTTATGAAAGTGTGTAATTGATTCATACTTATTTGTTTAATCCGTCTAATCTATAATGGCGGTCATTTTTTGAATTGATATTATACTTTAATTTCTGTTATATTATCCACTAACATATCTCTGCATAGCTACATGGTTTCAGTGATTATGTTTCTTCCATTTTCGATTGATTCTTAAATCTCTTTTAGTATAGTTTTTTTCTTTTTATGTTTTCTATGCTTCAGTTTTTTATTCTATTTTTTCTTTAAAATAAGTTCATTTGTTTGATTTGGGTTCGTTTCCATCTAATCGTAAATTTAGTTAAAGAATTTGTGTTTTTCATACTTTTGTTATATACGATTTGAGTTATAAAATTTTTTTAAAAATTTTGAAGAATAAATCATTTTTTTCGGTCGCACTTGTTATTTTAAACTTTTAAGCATAGTAAGTTTTAGAAATAATTCTAAAGATTACATCTTTGTATCATCTCTTTTCATTTTATATATTTAAAAGTAGCATATTTTGTTTGTATTTTAGAAAGTTTCATACTTTCATTACAAAATTTAGTTTACAAAATTTTCTTAGACACATTTCGGAGGATTGCACCATTTTAATTGTACTCACGTCCATTCACTACTAAAGCATATTCAATTTTAGTGATGATAGTAAAAATATTCATGGTTATTATAATAATTTTATAAATATTTTCGAGAACATCATATCTTTTATATCTTTTTCTTAATTATTCGATACATTTTCATGTAAAATCTTTTTTAATTATCTAAAAGAATGGTTGAAGACGGTGTCTTTCCTAAAAAGTTTTGCCTCGTATTTTTTCATCTTTCATTTTTTTCATTTTGAATGTTACAATTGCATAAGATATTTTTAATATTGACTTTCATGCGTCATCTTTTTATTTTTATGTATTTTCACATACAAACATTTACAAAGTTTTAGTTGAAAATTTTATGTAAAATATAGAAATGTGAACAATGAAATTCAACAAATTGCCACCCACATAACACTCTAAAATCTTGTATTTTATATTTTTTTATCTGCGCTACACTTGGAATGTTCTTCAAAATTTGTGTGTGCATATCTTCTTGTCGATTTTAAAATTTTAAATAGATTTTTCAAATGCCTAATGTGAGTTATTTAAATTTATAAAAATAATTTGAAAAACTATTTAATTTTTACGTCTTCAATCTGGTTTGAAAATGACACGTTACATATATAAGTTTTACATAAGTTTTATGTTTTTTCGCTTATTTCTCCTTTTTCTAAATGAAATATTCAGTAGGTAGTTTAAATTCATTATATCTTAGTTTTTAATTTTAAAAAACATCAGATTTTGATCATAAAGAATGAAATTATAAGAGTATAATAATGAATATTTACCTACAAAATGTTAAAATATTTTTTGTATAATCATTCTTTATGTAAACTCTTATTTAATGTTTTCTTATGATGATTATAGAAAACCAATAATAAGTTGTAACCTTCCTTCGATTATACGGTGATAAATTATAAATGAAAAATTTTCGTTCCGTCAAAAGTTTGTGAATGCGCCATTTGATATACTTATTTTAGAAAATGTAAATTGATCAGCCGTTCTCATAATAATGAGAAAATTATATGTAAACGCAATATTAGAACTAATTTATAGGGATTACATATTTAGCCAGCACACATTTGGTATATACCATACCGAGATCAAAACAGAAAATCATATTTCTGAATAAAACAATCATCTCAGTTGTCGGTGACTATATATTGGACACTTTTGTTTAAATTTAGTGACATTTTACATTAGATATATTATTTAGCATAAATAAAAGAGCATGTTTCATTTGAAATATTTACTTTAAATTAGTATGTTTTATTAAAAGAAATCTAATAAAATAATAAAGCATCTATGTCCTAAATTGGTGTGCTTTGATTAGGGGAATTTGAAAACAACAAAGATGGACTTTAAAATCATAATGTGACATTACTTAAAATTCACTAATCGTCAATTATATGAATCTCATGCCACGATATTATGTAAACATACTATTTCTATATTTTCGTAAAAATATTTCATAATAATATGATGTCAAGGGTATGTATTAATTAATGAAACTCAGATCATATATACAAATCCCCAAAAATATCGTCTAATCACAAACTTAAATCTCTAATTGTTATTAATAAATTTTAAAACAACAAATGTTAATGTCTGTGTAACTAAATTTCTTTACTGTCTAATTTGACAATAGCACTATTAAGAGACTGTGACAGCCATTCTTATTCACATTCCCACATCCATTTTCGAACTTATCTGACTGCAAGCATTGGAATGCCAGCTCAACGACGGCTATAATCGGTATGTCTGACTCTTGTTTCTGTGTTAAAATCGAGTGATGGATCTACCATTTCATGGAGTTTGTGGTTCTATATTTTGTCGACTGCCATGTTAGAGAGGTTGATTTCTTCTTAACATTTCAAATAAAATAGTTGTTTACTCTTAATATCTCTTTCTTGCTACCCGACTCGAATTATTTGGATGATACGCTCCTCCTTTTTCATCCTTATTATGTCAAAGTCTGCTTGTCCATCTATCACTCTTTATAAATTATATATATGCTAGTCAATTATTCTTCTCCAAATTTGATAGTTTGTGGGTTTTCAGTTACTTTCTTTTTGTCCTATAACAAATAAGGACAAACCAAAATCTGGTTGTCCTATAACAAATAAGGACAAACCAAAAATAAATGAGCATATACTTACTTATTTGAGTTCATGCAGATGAGAGGGTAATGAAAAGGAGTAATTTATGTTGTGAAAGCCCGAAGTAGCAAAGTTATGACGCTATCATCTAAATCTCTTTTATTATTCCCAACATAGATTCCCTTAGTGTCATGGATCCACATATTCGTTTTGGTTTGCTCGGTTCCCATTCTCAGATTCATTCTCTTATCTCTCTAACACATAAAAAATTGCTCAGTTGTTGCTCTGATGGCGTTCGGTTAACAACTGGGAGAGAGATAATGTAAATTAATACCAGGAATTGCATTTTGGTTTAGTGGCACTGCACTTGACAAAT
The DNA here is from genome assembly GCA_900406275.1 of Anastatica hierochuntica. NCBI lineage: Eukaryota > Viridiplantae > Streptophyta > Magnoliopsida > Brassicales > Brassicaceae > Anastatica > Anastatica hierochuntica. The sequence goes on from OVAN01002975.1 coordinate 3,873, forward strand.
CGTTATCGGCTTTAGTAGTAAGTCTATGAGGGAGTGGTGGTGGTACTGCTTCTTTATGCATACCTTGTGAGAGCCATCGCACAAAAGGTGCTAGAGCTCTAGTTTTGTAGCCGTCAAGTTTCGAACACCCAAAAGAGATTAGCTACAACAATTTAAACTTTATCAACATACTTGTGAATAAACAAATTAGTATTAGGATTAAAGGTTTAAAGCACCACCAAGCTATCACAAATCATTCACTTGAGAGAGGTAGTATATGGTGGGAAACATAAGATATCCAACAGAGTTGAAATAAACCAATTTTCAAAACATAGAAGTAAATTATGGTCGGAAGTTTTTACTTTGCTGAGTTGCTAGATTTCACCACTAATCCCTTTTGTATAAGTGTCTTCATGGAGCTCCATCCACTATACCACTACTTCTTAGAGTTCCCAAGTTCTACTTTCCCTTTTCCTTTCTCTGGCTTAGACACAAGAATGGACGAATAAATCAGCAAATAATGATTAGATTGAGAATCAACAGATGAAAAACCGGAATTTGATTGTTTCATACACAACAAGAGCGTGTGAGAGCCCACTCACGTCAACATCATCAATAAGCTCTTGTTTACACATGAATTCTTTCCCATTCATAGTCTCTCTGGTTGAACCAAAAATATAACGGTTCCGACAAATGAAACATAATGGGTCATATGAAATTATGGAAAACTCGTGAATAGAAAATCATCATCTCATATCAATCTCAAAATCCAGAGAAATCAAGGGGAAAAAATCAGGGATAGAGAAAGAGAAAGAGAGACTCTTACCAATGTATATGGTTTGCTTCGACGGATCGCTCAAGGAAAACAGAGCTGTTGAAGCCAATGAAGTCGGAGATTGGAGAAGCAAAGAGATAAGAGGAAAGAGGAACCATATGCAAAGACAAATATAAATAATTAGATGGGGAAATAGTTTGATTCCATCGTTACCCAAAACGTAATGTAAAGAAGCTGAGTCAATTTTAAAGAGAGAGAAGAAATTGCGCATGAAGATGAATCGATTCCAATGTGCTCACCAGATATTTTTTTTTCTCGAAAAAGGAATCGATGGAGAATTTGATTTTCGTTTTGATATATGTTGACGTGGCAAATTTCTAGCTTTAGAAAGAAGAAGAGAAAATGGTGAGGTGGACACTCTCTTTAGCTTAGATTAGCTCTTTTTAATTAGTTAGATAATTTTTTAATGAAATAGTAAACAATAAAATACTTTTCGAAACTGGAAACATAATTTTATTAACAAAAAAATAGATTTTCACCATCAATACAAATTTTGAAGTTTCTAGTTAGAAAATAAAGTTGGACTGCTTTCCTCTGTAAAAAGAGAACACAATTTACCTACTGGGAAAAGAAGAATATTACTCACCTGAAGAAACTAGGACTAGTTTAACATTAACTTAAGGAAAAATCTAGAACTAGTTTTTAACCCAAAACATAAAAATCTAGAATTTAGATTTTCCAATTATAGAGACAAGTATGGTTTAATCCATATAAATGGTGATATCATTTTAAAAAATTTTAAAAGTATGTTACATGCAATACAGATACAATGAATAGGAATGTTTATCAATTAATACTTTATTTCGTATCCAAAAAATGAAATTACAATGAATAAAGCTTTAAATTCTTACGTTTTTGTGGAATTGGACACTCTTGATTCCAAAGTCCTTCAATGTTATTTTGTGGTCTTCTTGAAGAGTAATACTTTGTATCCTAATCACGAAGTAAAAACCTCTAATCCTCTTCAAACCTCTTTATATCTGTCTCTCTTTCTTTCTCGACTATTATTGCGAATTCAAGGGGAGTATAGGCATTCCTTTAGCGTGTTGACTCTCCATTTCCAGCAACATTAACGACTTATGTCTCTGGTATTTGTTTCTCTTTGCTACAAGCATTGCGCACACAAACAAAAAGGCAGAGGGAAAGAGATCAAGATTCAAAAGAATGTCGCTCACCTTCTTCAATTTCTTAACTATTCAGCGGATATTTTTACTCACATGTTTGATCATTAGGAGGGACAAAGTCATAATCATGTCTTCCTCTGCAAGTAAACGAACAAAGGCACCAAAAAAATACCACTACACAAGATATGGCTATGGCTATTTTAACCCCTTTGGATAAGTGGCCATTCTCCCATAATAGAGGACACGACGGAAGAGAGGGTACACTGTGTTGGCTTAATCTTGAAGACCAAAATTGAAGCTTAATGTGCAAGAAATCGGGTTAGCTAAACCGAGATATGGTTAAGCTAAAAGACAAACCTATTTAGATTAAGAGTAGTTATCTTTAGGAGATATCTAAAGATTTAATGAGTGCTTTTCCTTCTTAGATTAGGAATTGTGTTTTGATCATATAAATAGATCGAGTTAAGGATTTCAAGGTTTGAGAGAGGGAACATTGAGGCTTAAGGTTTTGAGGTTAATTTTCCTTAAGTGAATAAAGTATTTTTGGTTTCTAAATTCTTGATCTCTAGATTTGGTATCAGAGCTAAACTAGAGAAAGAGAAATAGATAACGTTATTGATTGAGCAAAGATCAATAACATAGTTTTCGTAAAACTCATAACACAAACTCTCGTTACTCTTTTTTTTACCTTCTTCGAGAAACAGAGCAAGGAGAACAGAGCACGTGCGATGAGTGAAATAACACCTGCAGCCACAGACGCGTCACCAGCTACGAGATCGGTGGATGGAGGTTCTTCATCTCTAAAAAGTCTGATGCTTAACAATACTAACTACACGTTCTGGGCCATTAGGATGAAGAGTATCCTTTGAGTCAACAAAGTGTGGGAAGCTATAGAAGTCGAAAAAGAAGATGAAGACGTGAATGACTTAGCGACGACGCTAATACTCCAAGCGATTCTAGAACCTCTTGTTCTTCAAGTGGGAGAACTTAACTCAGCAAAGAAAATATGGGATGCATTGAAAACAAGAAACGTAGGTGTGGATCGAGTAAAGGAGGCTCACTTGGAGACACTTATGTTTGAATTTGATCGGCTCAGAATGAAGGATACAGAGAAGATAGATGAGTTTGTCACAAGGCTATATGCGATCACGTCAAAAGCATCAGCCCTCGGGGAAGAGATAGAAGAATCAAAAATTGTTAAGAAGTTTCTTAAAAGTCTCCCAAGAAAGAAGTTCATCCACCTGGTGGCATTTCTTGAACAAATGCTTGATTTGAAAACAATGGGATTTGAAGATGTAGTGGGACGGATGAAAGCCTACGAAGAACGGATAGCTGAGGATGATGATGAAACTTCGGAAGAGCAGACCAAGCTCATGTACTCCAACTCTGAGCCACAAACTCATTCCTCTCAGAACATGCAATCAAATTATACATATAATGGAGGAACGAGAGGAGGATTCCGTGGCCGTGGAAGAGGAGGAAGAGCGTGGGGCAGAGGTCGGGGAAGAGCCCAAGACTTTTCTGAAATTGAATGCTTCAGGTGTGACAAGTTTCGTTAAATATGCATCTAAATGCCTAGATCGGTTATTAAAGTTACAAGAGACACAAGAGAATGGAGAAAAAGACACTGAGGAAGATGAAGAACTGATGCTTAATGAGATTGTGAACCTGAATGAAGAAAAGGTAATACCTAGCAAGTATGAGACAAACTCTATGGAAGATCATGTCTGGTACCTAGACAATGGTGCTAGTAACCATATGACCGGAGATCATCGGTATTTCTCAACAATAGACAACTCCATTACCGGAAAAGTTAGGTTCGGAGATGACTCAAAGTTTGACATTAAAGGAAAAGGAGAGATTGAACTTGGTGATCAAAATGGTGAGGTAAGAAAGGTAAAAGATGTCTACTTCATTCTGGATTTAAAGAGTAACATCATAAGTTTGGGTCAAGCTACCGAGTCGGGATGCGATGTGAGAATGCGAGGAAGCACGTTGACCATGCATGATGATAAAAGAAAGTTGATCGTAGAAACGGTGAGGTCTCGAAACCGCTTGTATAAGGGAATTCTTAGGTTAAAGAATCATCGGTGTTTGCTGAGCTCAATCGATAGTAGCTCAAGGATGTGGCACTTGCGTCTCGGACACGTAAACATCGAGACCATTCGGTCAATGGCGGAAAGAAAGTTAGTTGATGGACTCCCAGAGATCAAATCTGATATGCCTATGTGTGATTCATGTTTACTTGGGAAAAAAGTAAGAAAAGTTTCCCAAAGACTAGTCAATTTCAAGCCAAGAAGACACTTGAACTCATTCATGGGGATCTTTGTGGACCGATTACACCGAGTACAAAAGCAGGAAACCGATATGTTTTCGTCCTCATAGACGACCATTCAAGATATATGTGGATAATTCTCTTGAAAGAGAAAGGTGAGACGTTTGAAAGGTTTAAACGTTTCAAGTCTGTAGTCGAACAAGAAACGGAACAAAAGATAAAAGTGTTCAGAACGGATCGAGGCGGTGAGTTCACTTCTCACGAATTCACTCTGTTTTGCGAAGAATCTGGAATAATTCGCCACCTTACAGCTTCGTATACGCCACAACAGAATGGTGTAGTTGAAAGAAGAAATAGAACAATGATGGAGATGACTCGAAGTATCTTGAAGCACATGAATATGCCTAACTATCTGTGGGGAGAAGCAATTAGACACACAACATACCTTCTAAAAAGAATTGCCATAAGATCGGCTCAAGATAAAACCCCATATGAACTTTACAAGAAGAGAAAGCCGAATTTAAACCATCTTAGAGTGTTTGGGTGCGTTGGCTTTGCTAAGGTGGATTCATCGTTGTTGCGGAAACTTGATGACAGATCGCGAAAGCTAGTGCATCTAGGAATCGAGCCGTGATCAAAAGCATACAGGATGTTTGATCCTCAAACACAAAAAGTGGTGGTAAGCCGTGATGTTATGTTTGATGAAACCCGAGGATGGAGCTGGAGACATGATCCCGAAAATCAAAATAGAGCTAGTAATTTTGATATCATTCTCGAGAAATATGGAAATCGGGGAATACAAAACAATACGCCACTCATCACCGCACCAGTCAATGACGAAGAGGGAATTGGACAGAGTTCCGAAACAGAGTACGACAGAGCTGGTACCGAAGCTGAAGAGAATCGGTCTAATACACGACATGATGATGGAGCTGAAATAATCGGAGAAGCTAATGAAGAGCTTGAGCAAGAGGAAGAACATAAAAATGATGTAGAAGAAGAAGTTGAAAGTCAACCAGAGACAAGAAAGTCACAAAGAGTCAGGTCAAAGCCAAAACGGTTCGACGACTATGTATTATTTGCGGAAGTAGAAGCTGGAAGATTGTTGATGTGTCTTGAAGGTGAGCCGAAAGACATTCATGAGGTGAAGAAGTCAAAACAATGGACACTTGCCGCAGAAGATGAGATACAATCTATAGTTAAAAACCGAACCTGGAATCTTGTTGAATTGCCGAGTGACGCAAAGCCAATCGGGTTGAAGTGGATTTTCAAGCTAAAAAGAAACTCGGATGGGAGCATAAATAAATACAAGGCACGACTAGTCGCAAAGGGGTATGTACAAAGGTACGAAATTGACTTTGAAGAAGTATTTGCTCCCGTAACACGAATTGAAACTATGCGCCTTCTTATTAACCTTGCTGCATCAAGTGGATGGGAAATTCATCATCTAGACGTCAAGATTGCGTTTCTTCATGGTGAGTTGAAAGAGACAGTGTTCGTAACTCAACCAGAAGGTTTTGAGGTACAAGGAAGCAAGGAAAAGGTTTATAAACTAAACAAAGCCCTGTACGGGCTAAGACAAGCTCCAAGAGCCTGGAATGAGAAATTGAACCAGATTCTGCAAGGTTTTGATTTTAAAAGATGCTCAAAGGAACCATCTGTTTATCGAAAGAGGGTGAGCCAAGATGTGTTGTTAGTAGCTGTGTATGTTGATGACTTATTTGTTGCAGGAACAAGTTTAAAAGTTATCAATGACTTCAAAATAGAGATGGAGTCCAAGTTTGAGATGAGTGATCTTGGACGACTAAGTTACTATCTTGGGATTGAAGTTGGTCACACAAAAGAAGGGATTACCCTTTGCCAACAGCGATACGCAATGAAGATACTTGAAGAGTTTGGGATGAGCGACTGTAACTTGTGTCATACGCCCATTGAGATGGGCTTGAAGTTGTCAAAGGCATTCGATGAAAGGAGTATTGATGCAACAAGGTATAGGCGCGTGATTGGTTGCCTTCGTTACCTCCTTCATATGCGATCGGATCTATCTTTCTGCGTTGGAGTACTGAGTCGTTACATGCATGACCCGAAGGAGTCGCATGGAGCAGTTGTAAAGCAGTGTCTTCGGTACCTAAAAGGAACAAGTTCTCTCGGCTTGGCTTTCAAGAAAACGACAGGCATTGAGACAAAGTTGGTTGGCTATAGTGATAGCAGTCATAACATAGACCCAGACGATGGTAGAAGTACAACTGGACATATCTTTTACTTAGGAGAAAGTCCAATCAGTTGGTGCTCGCAAAAACAAGACACTGTGGCATTGTCATCATGTGAGGCATAATTTATGGCAGGAACGGAAGCAGCAAGGCAAGCCATCTGGCTACAAGACCTGCTTAGCGAGATTACTGAGACAGCTAACGAGAAGGTTGTGGTTCGAATAGACAATCGTTCTGCGATTGCCTTGACCAAGAATCTCGTGTTTCATGGTCGAAATAAGCACATTTAGACGAGATTTCACTTTATTAGAGAATGCGTTGAGAGTGGCAGAATCGAAGTTGAGCACATTTCAGGACAAGAACAGCGAGCAGACATTCTGACTAAGGCGCTCGGAAGGGTCAAGTTTAAAGAAATGAGGGAGCTTGTTGGTGTGAAAGATTTGAGTTGAGAAGACTTCAAGATTAGGAGGGAGAATGTTGGTTTAATCTTGAAGACCAAAACCGAAGCTTAATGCGCAAGAAATCGGGTTAGCTAAACCGAGATATGGTTAAGCTAAAAGACAAACCTATTTAGATTAAGAGTAGTTATCTTTAGGAGATATCTAAAGATTTAATGAGTGATTTTCCTTCTCAGATTAGGAATTGTGTTTTGATCATATAAATAGATCGAGTCAATGATTTCAAGGTTTGAGAGAGAGAAAATTGAGGCTTAAGGTTTTGAGAGTTTGTTTGGTTTCTAAATTCTCGATCTCTAGACACCGCATAATCCTTTGTTTCCAGAAAGACCGTAAGAAAGATGGTGATTCTTATAGTTGAATATAATAAGTTAATGGATTGAAGAACAAAGCAATTGTTAATGGAAAGGGTATTAAACTTGTCATCGACAGAATAAAGGAGACTATTATCATATACGACTTTCAAAGTAAGAATACTCGATAATGCCACGATGAACACCAACTGAATAAATCTCCTCTGGTACCTTTCCTTGCAATTTTTTGCCATTCAAAAGCCTAACAACAAAGCATAGATAAATATGTCAAAGTTTGTGTCAACGTGATTAAATTTGGTTGTCACAAAAACCTTGCTGAGTATTCTCGAATTACTAATCATCTAAAATAGAAAAAGACAATCTAGTTCTAGTTTGTGTCAATCTTGTATATTAAATTAATAGTGCTTTTGTTCATATGGAATGGAAAAAATTTGTAGCGACCCCGATCCGAGGGAACCGGAAAGGTCTCAAATGGTACCATCAAAATTGAAATAAATTTCACCAACCCGTCATTAACTGTCTGCTTCTAACCGCAACTTGCAGTAACACCAAAAGAAAAAGAGGAAAAAGAGAGGGATTAGTGACTTTTCAAACAAGCCACCCAGTGAGGACAAACCCAACTCCGCCTCACCCGATACCCGCTTAACCCCGAAAGTCCAGACCTAATCCTAAAACCCACAGAAGACACCTACCGTGCATGACAAACAACTAGCGAATTGGAAACCCCTTTCGAAAACAGACCTAGCCTTCTAGACACTTTTTTCAAAACTTTCGCAAATCTTTTTCTTCTTCCTAGTGCGTCTAACAATCAAATGGCATATCCCCCATGCCCTAACACGGGACCCGCCCGGGACAGTTCACAGAGAGCAGCATGTAACTCTGCTTGACCTTGCTGAACTATGGTCTTTTGGCACAATCTCAGAGAGCAGCCTGTAACAATGTATGGCCCTACTGTCTGAGGTCTGCTCCGACGCTGTTCACAAAGAGCAGCCTGTAATACTATATGACCATGTTGCCAGCGACTATTAATCAACTTGGATCGGTCCTCTAGGTACCCTCGCTAGGGTCCACGACTTTCCATTACGACCCAGGGTTTTGAGATCCATTGGTCCAACTACCCTCCCGCCCTAACACTTTGGACGTAAGGCACTACCATATGGCCACCTCCTCTCCGGATTACTCCCGTCTGGCCCGGCGCGAAGATCCTACTCCTCACCTCTCGATTCCCCCAGGGTTATGAGCCCCAAGGCGGGGTGCATCACACCCGTAAATTGGATAGGCGAATATCCATCAGAGAACCACATCACTGGATTTACCTAAGCCTAGTATCATCTTTCGTAATTCTCAAACTATACCAAATTAGACCTAGTCATTATTAAGGACTTACGTTCTCACACAAGTTATAACCTAGGCTCGACTTAGCGACCCAATCAATCAATCGCACTTAGGCGTGTAAGACCTTATGTCAATTAACATTACATATTACATATTTTTATTCATGCTGAGACTTATAGCTCGACATCAGCCGAATTAACCCCAGACTAACAAAATTAAACGAATACCGAGATCAACGAAACCGAGAACCTCCTTGCCTTGGCCACATAAAAGATGCTCCTCCGAAATGGCTGACTAACGATCCTCCTTCTAGTTTTTTATCCCCCGTTGATCCTCCGTCGTCCTTCTTATCCTATGTTAATCCTCCTTCTTGAAAAAAAATATGGAACATGAACGCGAATTAGACTTTAAAAGGAACCTGCTAAAAATGTAAACTTTCCATTTATGGAAACCTGTCATAAATAGAAATTTTCCCGAAAAGGAAACATGCGCGAAAAGGAAAGTTACCAAAAACGGAAACCTGCCCAAAAAAGAAACTTTCCAAATAAGGAACCCTGCCATATTTAGAAACTTCCCAGAAAGGAAACTCGGACCAGGGGCAAAATGGTAATTTTACTTACCGAGGAAAATGACATTCTCAAAATGTTTCTGGCTGCCTGCGATTCTCTGGAACCTCAAAATCGGTGCTCTTTCACATCCTTTTGATGCGGACAGCCTCGCTGCACCAACTTTCGGGACATGATTCTCCACTTATATAAACCCAAAACTGGTGTTCCTTTTATCAGTGGGTTTGTAGGAGTTCTTACAATGATCCCATAAAAGATCAGATCCGAAATCATCCATTAGCTCAACCAAAACCGAAATACAATATAGTAAGACATTTCTGGAAATCTGACAGAACAGAACACGCTCAGAAACAAAGCTCTAAATCACAAACTAATCGTTCATTCCTCGGTTCGAAAGGTCAGACTGTAGATGTGGACGTCCTTTATCCATGGGCTCCGGTTTGACTCCGTTCAGACTCCATTTGACCTCTGAAATGGCCTTCAAACTCTGACTAGTTGCAGATTCGAACTGCAAAAATTCCTCTAAGTAAATCGACAATATCTGTCGCAATACTCAATGAAAAGTGTTCTGTAAATTGTAGAATCTCGGATTAGGTGTCCTATACCTTCTCTAAAATTTTTAGATCGAAAGCTCTTGATTTGATCTTTAATCGGCCGATCCTGCGTTCCCCCTCAGTATTTTGAGTTTTTCTTCTGTTGGACTGCATTGCGTTCATCTCTTTCCTCCATTTCTTTCTTCTTTCCATCTCTCTAGGCTTGAAAAACTCTTTGACTTTCTCTCTAGAACAAATTTTCGACGGCTAGAAAAGATTTGGGGGAAGAAGATTTAGGTTAATAGGTTTTAAGAGTGTTTAAATAGGATAGGTTCAGGAAAAAAATGGTTCAGTTCAGTTTGGAGAAAAAATGGTTTACTGAAGAAGAACCGGGATAAGAAAACTCCGGTTGTTACACAAATATTGACAAATAAATGAAGCAGCTTGTTACACAAGTTTTAAGCTTGAAGAAGTTAGACTTTCGGGTATTGGTTATGTGAGCTCTTTGTTTGACAAGTCATTGTAACCCAAATAGCAAACAATGAGCACAGATGTGCAAAGCCAAAAAAGTTTCTTAAGTTTCTCTAGACCCCCATCCTCACACTCTAATACCATTGTACTTTTGTCACCTAAAATGCATTCGTGTATCAAAAACTATCTACATTTCGAGGGAGTAACATATGTAGAAAGATTCCCATCGATGATAGAATTTTGCAATTGATCATGAACTGAGGTGTGTTAACTTACAGACTCACAAAGATTTTATGATCAAGACCTGAAGGTAATGTTAGAGGTGGGCTAGACACCCACACAATGTCTAGTCCATTTCCAAAAGATAAGTCCAAAATAATTAAATAACCCCCAAAAGCCCATTTAGAAATAATAAGGAAGCAAAAAGCCCATCTGTAAACTGGGCTTCAGCTCGAGCCCGAGGTCCATTCCAAAGTAGATGACATCATCACCCTTCACGACAGCCCGAGGATAAGGACAAAACACTAGAGTCCAAACTCTGACATAGGCGGCGCACGGCAGACTGTCCGGGCGGCTCTGTGTCAGACTGCGCTTTTCCAGAGCCCGATGTACGACCAAGTTGACTAAGCCAGACAGAAAAGACAGGACAACCAACTTTGTCAGACTACCTTTTCTTGGAAAGCAGACCGAGTTATGAGGAGAGCTAAACCAAAGTGGAAGGTGTCAGAATAAGCAGACTCTTCATAAATGCACCCTGCAGCTACAAATTGGACATTTCGGGAAGTACCAAGTTACGAGGCAGACTGAGCCCAACGGCAGTAGCACAGCCCGAGGTCACGTGTGCTAACTAAGAAAAGTGGAAATTGGAAGGAAAATTCCTTTATATAAAGAAGACTTTGGCAAAGGAATAGGGCATTCAAGTTATTCAAGGCACTTCATTCTAAACACACACAAGAGAAGTTTAGAGAGAATTTAGACTTTTTTGAATTCTTATTCCTTTCAAATACTCTTGTATTTACATTGATCAAATTAACTTCAATATAACGGGATTCTCCGACTTTCATTGTGCCACGGTCTTTCATTTTCTCTTTTAATTTTCCACCTCAGTCTACACTCTTTTTCTTGCAGCCCAAGCCCGTTTCCACCTCAGGCCGCATCTTTTGCCTTTTAGTTTGTGTTCGATCCCACATCGAACAGGTAACGAACCAGTTAAGGAATTTGAACTCAAGTTCCTGCCAGCAAAACAAAAGAAAAACTCAAAAAATGCCTTCGTCCAATGTATGAAAGATAATCTGAGTTAATTTGTGAATCAACATTCATCTAGATGCATTATACTGAGCTATGAACTCTTACATGGATAAATAAAAGTCAATAATAGGCCATACTTACAGGCTATTCAAATTTTTCAGTAGACTAATTTGCTCACTGATATATCCTTTCAAGCCTTGGCTTCCAAGGGCTCTGAAATAGGAAAGTAACCATGAGACAACTCCCTATTTTATGTAACTATGTTACTGCTATAGAAACCACAACGTATATATAAGAAATAAAATCACCAAACAACGCAATGTTAACTGTGAAGTTACAAACTATAGTTGACATTAAATTGAACAGAGATGCATGTTTAGAAACAATGCCCTCCCTTTAACTAAAAATCAACTACATCAAGGTAAATTTTTAGGTCTCTAAACGCATCCGTGTTGATAATCTAAATTTTCATATAGCATACAATTTCTACCCGTAATATGACAATGAATAACACAAGCCAGTTTTAATAATCATATGCATTCATGACACTCACTCACATTTGGAAGATCACAAGAGCAGATCCTTGTGTGTTTGTCCTGCAAGCGACTCCTTCCCAAGCGTCCCAACTACTAGGAGCACAAGAATCATCATTCCAACCCATTCTATCAGAAACATGCAGTGAATCCTTCAACGCTTTCATAGCAGTCACTACATAACAGATCGAGTCAAAAACTATAACAACCTAAATTCCAATCAAATCAAGAAAGGCATAATGCGCAATGCAACCAAATCAAAACACTCTGTATCCTCAATTTGACATTACTTTGTTCAGGCATAGTGGCCATATAAGCGGAAACAATGGCGTAATTCTTGAGCCCGCTGATTATAGGTGCCCTAGAAATAGGTGATAGTTTCACCGTCACAGTAGTACTGCTCAGGTTCTTGATGGTATAGTTTAAGCTATAGGCTGCAAATCCTCTGACCTCATCGAACACATCAACCCTACTCACATTGTTGTCGTTTACAACCAAATCAAACACTCTTTGGTCACCCTTCTTCACGGTGGAATCAATCTCTGAGAAATGGAAGCGTAGCAAGTAATCAAGCTTCGCATCAACCTCTAGCTCGTAAAAAACCGATCCACCTCCAAAGGCCATCATCGTCGTCTTATAAAGCTCCATCGGGAAATAATTTGGCGTTGTTCCATGCCCTTGATCTTCTCATTCGTTGACAATGACTGAGCCGCCGGTCAGGAGCTTTCTGAGCTAAAATCTTCGTCGGATTGCCACGAACGGTTGAAACTATCGGTGTGTTTAGTGAACCTAGGCCCCCATTGATCCGAAACGCAAGTGAGTCTCCCGTAGTTAACTAGAAAAACATTCTGACCAGTCCCATCGACGTTGTAGGAAGAAGGATCGACTTGTAATACTTCGAGAGAGCCTATGATGGGAGGACCCGCGGCAATGCTGTAAAAGCACAAATCGAGCTCTCCATCTCCGAGAAAGGCAAAGAGATCAGAGTAAGAGCCGTCGCGAAGTAGATTCTCATGCCAAGGAGATCTCCAGGAAAAGAAGAGTGTGCCTTCAACGGAGACATCGAAGGAAGGGGAGTGAGACTTACCGTCGTAGTTATTAGGCCTGGGAAAAAGAACTGACCCGAACCGAATTTTTGGTTTTGGTTCCCGTTTCGGTTCCAATCGAAGAATCGAATGGATCCTAAAGTTTGGAATCGAAAGAAACTGAACCGAATCGAAACCGAAAATTTGGAACTAGAATCGAACTGAATAATATTCGGTTCAAATATGGATCCTAAGTCCCGAAACTGAGAGACTCGAAACTGGAACCGAATTTAAATACCCGAACCGAATACCCTATTTTCTTAAAAACAAATCAAAAATAATGGTTCGATTCCGGTTCCGATTTCAGTTCCGAAAAAAGAACCGAATGGATCCTAAATCTCGGAACTCGAAGAACTAGAACCAGAACCGAACCGAATAGTGTTTGGTTCCAATATGGATCCTAAGCTCAGGAACCAAAAGAAACGGAACTGAATGGTTCTAGATAGGAACTGAACCAAATACTTGAACGCTCATGTCTAATAGTTATCGTAGACGGTGAAAGTCCTGAGGTAGTAACGACCAGGAGGGAGAGGGAAGACGTAGCAATTCTTCTTGCCGAAGGAGAGAGGGAAGTACCTAATGGTTTTCTCGGCGACAAGATGGAAACGAAGAGGCTCAGAGACAACGACAGTATTTCCGTCGGAGTAGAATTGGTCGGGAAGCCAAGTGCAGTTGAATGCGTCAGTAGAAGTTTCGGGGCTTCCACTGTCAATAAAGAAAGAAGTATTTGCCAAAAGAAAAAGAGAAAAAGCAAAGGAAGAAGATCAACTTAATAGAATTCATCATTATCATTATATCTAGACACAGAGAGAGAAAGAGAGGAAAATGTATTGAACGGGGAGGAGTGAGAGAAGGGAAGGAGGAGAAGGAAGAGGCAGATGGAGAAGAGAGAGAGAAAGAAGGAGGAGCGAGAGAAGGGCATTATGGAAATTAGGAATTGAGAGAGAGAGTAAAGGCAAGCATGTACGGAGGCAATGTTTGTGACGAAGATAGAAGCCAAGTTGAGAGCGAGATAAAGGCGAGATTAGTGGGTAGATTGTAGTTTGAGCTGGTCATTAAAATAGACATTTTTTGACACACTTTTTTCGTCGAAACATTTTTCATTAAGAAAGCGGTACAAAAATTTCCGTTAGGGAGAAACCAAAGAGATCCGCCGGTTTTATAAGGGTGAGAGTTACAAAACTTGCTATTGAGTTAGGAGTAAAACAATAAACACGAGAAATAAAAGTTGTAATGATAATTAATCAAATCCTCCAATACGAGGGTGACACACTTATTGTTATGCTTTATTTCACATTTTCCCCTATAGTATTAGGTTTCCAACAAACTACAAACAAACCAAAAATATAACTTATTAATAATCTGTTTTGACTAACTTTGAATAAGTATAAGTTTTCTTGGGTAATAGTATTTGCAATGAAATATTTCGTTATTCTTTGCAAATATTTTACATAGTGAAAGTGGACACTGAGTACGAGTAGATAGATCGTATCGTATCAAAACTAGGAGGGAATGAAAAAGAGAGTAGAGTTTACGTCAGTGCCATGGCGTGGGCCACTATGAAGTATGAACAATCAGACAAATATTCTCACTGAAATTCATCGTAAAATCTAATCTACTACTACTAGAGCCCCCAACTAAACATTTAAGTACACACACACACAAACTAAGCTCAACCTGAACTTCTGTTGTAGTATTCTAGTAGACCAAGTCAAACCGATCTAACCGTAGTCTAGTTGAGCCAAGTAAACTCTCTTCTTTTTTGTCGAATTGCTGATCATGTCACCAGCTTTGTTATAATCAATTTCTTAGTATGTATGGTTGGTTTACATTGAAAATTGGAGTGAATAGCGTTAGAGGGAACGTGGTAAGTTGTTAGCGAAAGAGCATGACTGTATTAATCGAAGTGAAATGTAAGAAAATACTTTATATTAAAATTCGCGACTCTCTCAATCTACTTGTAACACTCAAAATAGACAAAAATCCGGTCTGACTCACACCAACTCCCGGTTTACTCACGTACCATTGATTCGATTCAATGGGCTTAAAGCCTAAGCCCATTCATTTGACACATACGTCTCCAGGTTTCGACCAAAATAAACTTTTATTTGACATCACAAAATGCTATTCAGATCAGATGATAAAGCAAAATAAAAGATATTGCAAACAAGAAACAGAGACTTCCATAAACTCACATTATGCTGCTGCAAAGTCATCGATGTCTTGGTGTTAGTTGAGAGACACACAAGGGTTTAGTAAGCAAAGATTTTCCTAATGAAACTCTTGACACAATTCCCATCGAGATTAGAGTACATACATGGACGTTTAGGACTCATAAAAGCATCATTTACATATTGACATTGAAAGTCAAAAGTATTTCTTCTAAATCCCAAAACAGAAAAGCTAAACAATTTGAATCAACCACTTGGAGAAATTATCATACAAAAGCTTAGCACCATTTTGCCAACCAAAATATATCAAAGTCTTGAACCTCGTGGGAAGTTTCCGTTTAGTCAGTCGGTCTTTCTAGTGCCCCATGCGAGAAAGCTCTCATGTGATCCAAATTCCTGAACCGAGAAAACAAGACAATCCCATTTGACTTTTGTGTTTCACTACATCAGAATCAGTTTTGAGAGAAGAAAGTGATTTGAGCTTACCAGCTAGCTCAGCCGAAACTCAGGTGGAGTATCGAGCTCTATGTTGGAGGGATCAACAACAATTTTCTGGCATTCCTCCAGATCCCGTTTGAAGTCTTCAGTTCCTAGGTGTGCGTAATCTGCAAAACATGGTTGTTTATTCCTTGAGCCTCCACTGTTTGTGTTTCCTTCTCTGTCTTGTGATCCCATCTGCAAGAGGTCATCGCAAAGAGACAAGGCTTCCACAAGCTGTTGCGAGTCCAAGATTAACTGAGATCCACTGTCCAACCAGTTCGGATATTCTTCAGCTTGCTGCTCATCCTCGTTATCCTTCTTTGTGTCTTCTTTACCGTTCTCATCTTCTTTATCCTTCTCTTTTTCTTCTTTATCATCAAGCATTTCATTTGCTCGGTTTTCAAGCCCCGGCTCTGGCTCGTCCTAATAACTTGGTCTTTCATAATTACGTTGGATCCCCTGAACCTCATCTTCCATATACACTGCCTCGGACGTCTTAAGTATGGGGAAACAAAGGAAAAGGTGTCCGTTAGTGCAATAGCAATAAGTCTTAAATTTACACAGGAAGGTGTCAAGATCCAACTCGGTAAACTCTTATGTTCACTTCAGCAAAAGCTTATACTTGGTTAATGCGGAAAATAGAAATTCTATTCTCAAGTCATCTACAATCCACAAAAAAAGTACAAACCACCTACGTTCCTTGCAATGCTAGTTCCTGCACTAGACTAGCACAAGGACTTATCAAAAGAAACCAGAATAATTTACCTCAGCAAGAGAAACCTCCTGTGTGGTTTCATAGTTATGGGACGCAGAATAGTCATTGGCAAAGTGAGAATCAGAGCAAAGTCGCACAGCATGTCGAGGCTCAGGTGTAAACAGTTTTGGAGTGACAGGATCCGCTTTCAGAGTCCCTGCAGCAAGGATACCTTCCGAGACTTCCTCTTCAGCTTTATCACCTTGCTTGACGACTGCTTGTTGATGTGGTTGTTGGTAGAAGATCTTAGAAACAACATATTCGCCATCTTTCTCATCTTTGTCAGTTCCCAAGTGATATTGATGCATCACCCTGTTTGTTTTCACGACTTTTCCACCATAGAGAACCATTCTTTTCTTGCAACCTCTTTGAACACCATCCAACACAACAGGTTTAGTTTTCCCTGTTTTATGCCAGCGCACATCGCCTAAGTCGTCGTCCTGAATCTTTCTACGCTTTCGAGTTCCTGTGCTATAAGCTTTGATTGCTATATGGAAGAAGTGAGACACCGTTCCGTCGTCCTTAACACCTGAAATATATGAATTTGCAGAGGATAAAAATTTGAAGAATCTCCATTGACCAAATGAAACAAAAACAAAACCCGCATCACGCACCCAACCTGGTAAATTCTTAGGATGAGTGTAACAGATTCCATCATCTTCATTGACAGTTGGGATGAACTCATCGATGAAAGGATGGGAAGTAAAACCCGATACACCTGCTTTAGCTAGCAAATGCCATATGATCTCCAGATCATATGGATAAAATTTCACACCTCGAGGCAATCCTGGCCAATCATCAACATCCTGGAAATTGTACAAAACTAATGTTACAACTACACAGACTGACAGAAGTATAATATCAGAGAATCGACATCAAAAGAAAACGAAAGAGCAAGCCTTACGTCGCTGTTGGCAATGACATGATGACAGTTGGGACAATGTCTTGTAGGATTGCTTGGCCACAGAACTTGGCGCGGGTCGGAAGTAGACGATGCGCTCTTAATTTTTGTTGCAAAACGACTTTTCTCCACCAGCCATGATTGCCTGCAAAGAGCAAGGAAGAAGACACATAGCTCTAGTGAAAGAAAGACGAGAAGGTTTTAACATCAATAATCCAAGTACCATTTGCCAAATGGAGGTTAAAATAAAGACTAAAACCAAATCCTCTATATTTATTTCTGCAGAACCAAACCAGTAATATCTATTTGGACGAAATTCAAACCCCTAAAATTTGATACAATTCAATGCTATACACATAGAAATATAGTGGATTCTATCGAAATCCATGTTCAACGATTCTACATTTAACGGATAAAATAAAAATCATCATAATCCCAAACAATGAAATGATGAATGACCTAAATGTAGATTTCAAATGAAACTTTGACATGGCAGAATTTTTTTTTAAAAATCAGAGGTCCATTGATTCACAAAAAAAAGCTTCAAACTTTTTCCGTCAGCTTTGTTGGTTGCAATTGACAGAGATTGCACTTAGGTCAACTAAAAAACTCCATGACCTAGAAAACCCAAAAGGGGACTACTCGAAAGAAAGAGTAAAGGTGCTTACCCAGCAGCCATGAGAGCTCAATGGAGAAAAGATCAGAAACTAAACCCTAGAGAACTCGTTGTGTCGGCCCCGTCAAAGGTTAAATCGATATTTGGGTTTGAAGTTTTTCTACCGAAACCCCCAAATCGATAACTTCATTGACTCTTTGTGATTCACACACTGTTTGCTCTGGGTAAAGATAACCAAAAACAAGAAAAGGTCTTTCTTTATCGCTATGGCTAGAAGAGAGAGAAAACTTAGAAAGGGAGAGTGAAGCGCCAAGTTTTCTACTTTGTGTTGACTGACTTCCATCGTTATAATGTTGTCGCATTATCAACGGTTGCGGTGATATCTAAGGTGAGTCAAATAAGACAAATGATTATCTAACATACTATGCAATGGAGTTCTTATATGAGTTCTTAGCAATTTTGTAAATTAAAAAAATATATTAAAACTCGACTTTGAGCTCTTCTCTAAGATTTGACTCTTAGAGAGGCTCTGAACTTGGCGGAAAAAAAGGTTTTTTAATTATTTTTGTTTTTTGTCAGAACTACTTCATTTTCGGACCGATTTCGATTCGGTTTTTTCGATTTCTTTTTTTTTTCGATTTTCGGATCCGTTTATGATTTTCGGGTTTTGGATCCGTTTAAATATCCCGATGCGAATCCGAAATACCCAAAAATATACCCAAAAAATACCCGAAAATATCTGAAGATATTTGAACATTAATACCTGAATGAACAGAACCGAAACCGAAAGAATCGAACCAAAATCGAACGGGTAACCGAAAATATTTCGGGTTTCGGATCCTTTTCGAATCCGTTTAAAATTTCAAGAACCGATCCTGATCTAAAAGGATCCGATCCGAACCGGTCCAAAAATTCATCGGATCTGAAATAGATCCGAATATCCGAGATCCGAATAATCCGAACCGGAACTGATCCGAGGATCCGAATGCCCATACCTATTTTAAAGTTTTAAAAACCTCATTTAGGGTTCTTGCAATAATAGTATAAAAAAAGCTAAGAACCCATTAGGGGTCCTTAGCATTTTTTATTAATTTAAAAATAGCTAAGAACTCCTAAAGGGTTCTTAGGGTTGTTTATGGTTAGAATTTGCACACAAGGTGATGAACCTTCCTTTATAGAGTGGTCTAGCTAGAATTAGGTCATGTACAACGCGGGATCTAACCGCGTCTCTTAGCATTTTTTAGTTAAAAAAAGAAAATGTAAGATACAGACTCTTAAAGTCCTTCGGTAAGAGGCGGATCTTACCGAGTATCTTAGGCTTTTTTTCTTTTTTTTTTGGTCAAAACAACTTCATTTTCGGATCGGTTTCGATTCGGTTTTTTTTGTTTTTCGGTTTTTGGATCCGTTTCAGATCTGTTTATGATTTTTCGGGTTTCAAATCCATTTCGGATTCGTTTAAAATATCCCGATCCGAACCCAAAATACCCAAAAATATATCAAAAAATACCCGAAAATACTCGAAAATATTCGAAATACCCGAAAAAATCTGAATATTAATACCCGAATGAATCGAACCGAAACCAAAAGAACCGAACCGAATCTGAAACTGATCCTAAATGGAAGGATCCAAATATCCGAGATCCGAATAATTTGAACCGGAACCGATCCGAGGATCCGAATGTCCAAACCTATTTTGAAATTTTAAAAACTCCATTTGGGTTTCTTGCAATAATAGTATAAAAAAGCTAATAACCCATTAGACCATCATTAACGAAGTATCTTAGTGGGTATCTTAATAATTTTTCTAATTAAAAATTAGGGGTGGACCCCACTATTTTTTAAGAGACGTTTCCTTAAGTTGCCAAACAAGAAACGTTTCTTGGATGGGTTTTGTACTGTTCGCGGGCCCCACCGCCACGTGGCGATCCGCGATTTGTGGGTTTTTTTAATTTTTTTTTAAATCGAACAAAATAATAATAATAAAAAATTGAATTTAAGAAACCCCTAATGAAGTTCCGTGTTAATCATGCTCTTAGTAATTCTTAGCATTTTTTATTAATTTAAAAATAGCTAAGAACGGGTTCTTAGGTTTGTTTATGCTCTTAAGAATTATCTAATCATCCAAAAATTTCCTTCACAAATGGTAATTTAGTTTTACAACATTGGTTACAGATTCCAAAATCATATTATTATTCATTTGAGTCCTCATACGATGTAGCTACCTACATGTACTCTTTGTAAGTAGATTATATGACAGAAACAAAACTAATTAATACTAGTAGAGAACATGACCAAAGCCAGGATTCCACACGTAGAAATATATGAAGGTGGAAGATGATACTGTTAAATAAGAAATCGTTCCTTCATTTTTTTTTTTTTTTATAAAAGGATTTCTATTAAAATACTAGAGAGTTACAGAAATAAGGTTACATAAACCTTAAAGTCCTAAGCAAGATGGAGATTAAACAACAACCATGAAATCGTTCCTTCATTTAACTCTTGAAACGAGTGAGAATTAATATACTAATTGGAGGAACTAATCGAGTTTAGTGTTTCCGTTTTCACCGTAATGAATTCATTTGTTTGATAAATCAAAAAGAAAAAAAATGAGTTACTGTTACGATACATTGCTTATTTGATTGTACATATAGGTTGTTACTTAAAGTTGCTTATGTGTACATAGTTTGGGAAATAACCTTATGTGCTTCCGATATTAAGACATTATATACAAACTTTTACATTTAATCGGAAATTAGAGTTTGAACCGCGCGGCCGTACGAATGTTTATATAATTTTTATGAATTCAATTTATGATTGATTGTACTTAAATTTTTCGAGTATCCTTTTTAGAATTTTAGATTTGAGATTTTTTGGTTTTTTTATTTTTTTTGATATCCATACACGTTCGAGTACGTATTCGGTTCAGATAATATCAGATATCCGAAATACTGTAAAACAAAATCCGTTGGAGTATTTTTATTTTTTTGAAAAACATCAAATGACTAATAAATTTGTATAGTTTATATAAATTATTTTATAAATTTTATAGGTTATTTTAAAACTTTCACTTTGTGACTTTTGTATTTTTGTAACAAATTTTATTTAGAAAATATTAATATTTAAGATAATTATTTTAAAATTTTTATGGTTTTATTTTAAATTTGAAAACAAAATATACTAAAAGTTTTGGTAAAAATCATGATTTTGGTTTTAAATTAAATATTTTATTTTTTTAACCAAACATAACTATATGTATATTTAGAATAAAAATAATATAATATTTTGTGCAATGTCATTTTGTATAATATAGCATATGATACCAAAGTTATTTTTCAATTTATACTTCTATTTTAATAAGTAAGATGTTCATTTCAAGAGTCTCTCGTTCATATTCGATGCTTCTTTATAGTTTCGTATATAAACTATATAATCGATTTTTAATGTATGTACGAGACTGATTCAGACATTTTTGTGGCCTGAAAAAATCGAAAAATATATTTCTAATTTTTTTTAACATCTGATTAAATTAAAAAGAGACCATTGTTTTACAAAGCACAAGAAAAGAAAGAAGTTTTATTTAGTGAGAAAATTTTAATGATATTTTCATACTTAATTTTCCGTGTATCACAAGGGATCTAATGTATATATAAACTTTTATTTAACAAGTTTTTCGTTGAAAATTGAATTGAAACTAAATACAAGAAAAATATGGTATAGTAAACAAATTTTACTTATATGTCGAATGCAAAAAAAAAATGGAAAAGAAAGATTAAACAAGACATGAGACAAAAAATAGAAAAATACGCATAAAATAATAAAATATTAAAGAGAATGATATATTTGCATGTTATGACCATATGATGTTATTGACCCGAGATATTCGACACTACACCAAAATAAATTTCAAAACGTGGCCTCGATTACTTGTGTTACTTAAGAATGTGGTGTGTGCATATATATATATATATATATATATATAAACGTTTCCATGTGGCATAAGTAATTCTGCAAATCATCAGTCAAATTTTAAAATGTTCAGCAGCTAATATATCTAGGGATTAAACAAAAAAAAGATTGTGTATGGATCATGGTTTTAATTGAAGTTTAGTTGAGTTTTGATTGGTATGCACGTTAGGTCGTTTGGATTAATCAAATAATATATGTCGACTAAAGAATAGCGCTCGTGAAACGCTCGTCTGTTAAAAGAATTATGAAGTTAATTACAATGTATTACTTTAACAGACAAATATTCATTGTGTATGTGTATGGATCGCGGTTTTAATTGAATTCTTGTTCACATAAACCTCTAATAGTTGACCTTTAATCATATAGAAGACGTATCACTGCACGTTAATCGATTTGGATTAATCAAATATAATAATTTTTTTGGTCAGATAATCAAATATATAGTATAGTCTATACTAATTAAACGTAGCTCGCGAAACTCTCGTCCATTTAAAGAACTATATATATGCGTAATAACAATATGTTATACTAATAATAGAAAACTGGTATGTAAATATATAGCTCTCTGAATGTTACACCTCCTCATCATATGTATATTCTTATCTTTAAAGGAAGATTATTCAACAAACGAAAAAGTAATCATATTTAGATGAATAATGGCGATACCCGAGGAAGTTGCACTTCTTGAAGATTTCGTCAGCGACTCCGTCGACTATCTTGGTGTTCCCGCCGGCAAGTCAACCACCGGCGGATGGAGATCCGCCTTATTCATTATAGGTGAACTCATTACAAAAAAAAAAGACTAATGGAAAATAGATATTGTGATTAGTGTTTTTTTTTTAATTTCCCTGACCACATGTTACGTTGACTTGTATCCTTCAGGTGTAGAAATTGCTGAGAGGTTCGCTTACGCTGGGATTACCTGCAACTTGATTACTTACCTGACCGGACCGCTGGGACAATCTACGGCGACAGCCGCCGTGAACGTGAATACATGGTCGGGAACCGCCTCGACGCTTCCTATATTAGGAGCTTTTGTAGCGGACGCATATCTTGGTCGTTACCGTACAATTCTTGGAGCTTCTTTAATCTACACACTCGTAAGTTAACCTTTCTCTTCTGTTTCTTTCTCCTCTCAAGTTAAAACATTCGATTAAACCGGGAAGAGATTATTACAGGGACTGGGACTATTGACCTTATCATCTTCCCTAACACTCATGGGATCATCTGAAAAACCGTCTTTTTCATTGAACGTACTTTTCTTCTGCTCTCTGTATATGGTTGCGTTAGGACAAGGCGGACACAAGCCGTGTGTTCAAGCATTTGGTGCGGATCAATTTGACTCGGAAGATCATCAAGAAAAGATAGCGAGAGGATCGTTTTTCAACTGGTGGTTCTTGAGTGCATCCGCGGGAATAGGGTTATCGATTATATTGGTGGTGTATATTCAAAGCTACCTTAGTTGGGTGCTTGGATTTGGGATTCTTTGTTTGTTCATGGTTATGGCTCTTGCTATCTTCTTGCTTGGAAGAAAAACTTACCGCTATCCAAAGGGAAATTCTCAAGAGAAGAACGCAACCGCGAGAATAGGTAGAGTTTTCTACAAGGCATACAAGAATCGGAGACTGGCTTTAACAGATTCTGGTTTGCCCGGCCGAGGTCAACTGGAGGATGGTCAAATATGCGCAAGCCGACTCCAGTAAGTTACACTAATCTCAAAACATAAGCCAGTTAAGCCATCAATTAGAAACATCAAATTTAAAAAATTTTGTGCAGCACTAAAATTTTCTTTTTTTGATAGGTGCACCAAACATTGAAAAATTAGTTATTATGACTACAAAGATTTGTTTTGATTAGGGTTGAACCGGCCACGACTTATTGTGACATTTTTTTTGTTTGGTTTGGTATTATGGCTTGAATCCCAAGATTCCTAGCGAAAGCGATGCTTTCAGGAGAAGAAGAAGGTGAAGAGCCATGTAGTGGAAAGGACGTAGAAGAGGCAGAGGGTTTGGTAAGGCTTATCCCGATATGGATAACAACGATGGTGAGTTTGGTTCCTTACGCTCAATACACTACTTTCTTCACAAAGCAAGGTGTTACCGTGGACAGAAATATCTTACCGGGCTTTGAAATCCCCCCGGCTTCTCTGTTATTACTTGTTGCTATATCGGTTCTCATCTCCGTTCCAATCTATGAGCGTGTGTTCATTCCAATAGCAAGATCGATTACCAAAAAGCCTTTTGGGTTCACAATGCTCCAAAGAATAGGATCTGGAATGATTCTTCCGAGTTTCAATATGATGCTTGCAGCATTGGTAGAAGCCAAACGGTTGCGAATAGCCGAGGAACACGGGCTTATAGACAAGCCGGAAGTAACTATTCTAATGTCAATATGGTGGTTCGTCCCTCAGTATTTGTTACTTGGGATGATTGATGTGTTTTGTTTGGTAGGGGCACAAGAATTCTTCTATGATCAGGTCCCAACGGAGCTTAGAAGTATCGGTCTAGCGTTTTCTTTGAGTGCGATGGGTCTTTCGAACTTCTTGAGTGGTCTTCTCATCAGTGTGATTGATTGGGCTACGGGAAGAGATGGTGGAGAGAGCTGGTTCAACACAAACCTAAACCGAGCTCATGTCGATTACTTTTACTGGTTGCTAGCTGCATTTACGGCCATTGCTTTTCTTGCCTTCTTGTTCGTTTCCAAGTTGTATGTGTATCGTCGTGTAGACCAAGTCTAAAGAATTTCAAATGGCCATTGACTTTTAATATCATATTTTGTGTTTCCAAAATTTTGCAAGTTAACGTGTTTTGATTATGTTGCGTGGCAACAACACACTTCTTTTTTTTTAAAAAGAAACCTATTTGAAATTCGATATGATTTTTTAGATTTTATATTATATGGTAGTAGTAACTCGTTTTCGTTTTCATAATTTATAGTTCACATGACCATGTATTAATTTATTTTTTTACATGAAAAATGCACTTACGACTAGTTTAACATAGAATGCTAAAACATAAAACAAAATTAAAATCCGACGTTATCCCTGATTTCTTAACCAAAGATCTTAAAAAAAAAAAAATTAAAATATGGTGAGAGAGAAAAACTAAGAAACTGTTTGTAAAATCTCTAAGTTCATTATCCCTGGTTTCTTAACCAGATATCTTAAAAAAAAAAAAATAATAAGGGAGAGGAGGAAAAAGTAAGAAATCCGTTCCAAAGATTGCAGAATAAGAGCATCTTCATCCGTAATCCTTAATCCAAAAATTCTTAGTCCAAAAATCCTTAACTATTTATGGGTGGGACCCATGAATAGTTAAGGATTTTTGGACTTTGGAGTCCTTAAAATCCTTGGTTGAGGATCAATCCTTAACTATTTTCGCGGGCCCCACGACACGTGGCGGTCCGCGATTGGTTAGGAATTTTGTTTTTTTTTGTTTTTTTTTAAATCAGAAATGGTGGTACCCATGAATAGTCAAGGATTTTTGGAGAGTCTCACGGATGGAGATGCTCTAAGGATCGACTCTTGAGGAGATTTTGCACTGTTCGAGGGCCCCACCGACAGGTGACGGTCCTCGATTGGTCCTTTTTTATTTTTTATTTTTTATTTTTTATTTTTTATTTTTTTTTTAAATAAAAAAAATATATATAAAAACTAAGAAACCCAATATGGGTTTCACCGATAATGATGCCCTAAAAGCACCTTCGATAGAGGCTCTTAACCCATGAATCCTTAGCAAAAAGTAATAAAATAATCAGTGGGACCCGCGTAAAGTTAAGGATTCAATCCTTAATTTTTTTAGATAAGGATCGATCCTTGTTGAGTCTTGTTACTGTACGCAGGCTCCACTGACACTTGGCGGTCCGCGATTAGTCAGGGTTTTTTTTTTAAAATCGGACGAAAAAAGTAAAAAATAAAAAGCTCTCTTTAGAAATCGAGCCTGAGGAATACACTGATGGAGCTGCTCTAAAAACTAAGGTCATCATTATCGCTGAAACCCGTTTTTGGGTTTCCTAATTTTTTTTTTGTTAAACAAAAAAAAATTAAAAAGAGAACCAATAGCGGACCGCCACGTGTCAGTGGAGCCTGCAAATAGTACAAGAAACATACCAAAGTTGTTTCTTATTTTGGCTCCAGAAGATACGTTTCTTCTGATTTTGATGGATCCCACCAATTAAAAATTAATATATATTTTTTAAGATCCCTTGCATAAGAAACCCCGATTTTGATGCTCTAAGAAACGTTATCCCTGTTTCTAAAATTAAAATAATGCTCTTAGAGCATGTTCATTGCGGTGTCTTACCGCGGTTCTTAGTAATTTTTTTAATTAAAAAAAGAAAGAAAGCAGAAGAACTGCATCTTCCGACTCCTAATTAAGAGCCGGTTCTTAACCGGTTCTTAATGCCTTTTGTTTTTTTTGGTTCAAAATAATTTCATTTTCCGATCCGTTTCAGATCCGTTTTTTTTGTTTTTCCGTTTTTGGATTCGTTACGGATCCGTTTACGATTTTTCGGGTTTCAGATCTGTTTTATATCCGTTTAAAATATCCCGATCCGAACCCAAGATACCCGAAAATATACCCAAAAACACCGGAAAATATCCAAAACCGAAAGAACCGAATCGAGATCGAACGGGTAACCAAAAATATTTCGGGTTTCGAATCGGTTTCGTTTCCTTTTCAGATCCATGTTTTTGTTTTTCGGTTTTTGGATCCGTTACGGATCCGTTTATGATTTTTTGGGTTTCAGATCCGTTTCAGATCCGTTTAAAATATCCCGATCTGAACCCAAGATACCCGAAAATATACTCAAAAATACCCTAAAATATCCGAAAATATCCAAAACCGAAAGAACCGAACCGAAATCGAACGGGTAACCGAAAATATTTTGGGTTTCAGATCCATTTCGGATCCGTTTAAAATTTCAAGAACCGAATTTTAAGAACCCCATTTGGAGTCTTGTAATAATCGAAAAAAAATGTGAAGAACCCATTAAAAATTCATAGCATTAATTTATTAATTTAAAATTAGCTAAGAACCTTTAGAGCTTTTAATAAACATGTCTTAAGGTAAGGATCTATCCTTACCTCTTTTCTTCTTCTTTAATCTTGATTTGTTTTACAATTAAAATATTTATAATAATAATCTCTAGAAACCTACATGGTTTCGAGGGATAATCATGCTCTTAAGGTGCATACAAAAAATGGGTGATTTCAAAAATAACCTACAAATTGTGGTCAATTGCAAATCTAACC
>OVAN01002976.1:0-30973 GCA_900406275.1 Anastatica hierochuntica
GCAGAAGAAGAAAATAAACGGTAGAAGAAGAAGAAGAAGAAGAAGAAGAAGCAGAAGAAGAAGCAGAAGGATAATGACCTAAGGCATTGTCGCAAGAGTTTTGTCGTCGCTGCGATGGGAGAAATTGTTTTGTAGGGTTATTGTTTTGTCGAACGAGGAAGAAGAAGAAATTGTGTACTAAAAGTAGCGTTTTGATTATGTTTTTTTTTTATATTTTCTTTTAAAAGAAAATAAATATAAAAAATATTTTAATTAAATCATAATTTCATAAATTTAGGGGCAAAATCGGATTATCAAAAAATAAAGTATTAGTGTGACAAAAATATAACTGAAAATCTTAAAGAGACAAATCCAAGTTAAAAATGTCTTATATTTCTCATTCTCCCCTAAATTAATTTAAAAAACATTCCTTTCCAAAATTAACTCATCAAGCAACCTGATATCCAAGGACCAAGTATGTGATTATTAGATTTTCTCAATGAGATATTTGTTTCTTTTTCTAAAAATTGTTTTTTCTCAAAATATTGTTCTTTTATCATATAATGGTTGACACCCTGTAATATTACAATTTCAATATTCTCCACCTAATGAATTGGTTCTAGTTAATGGCTATGAAGGTATTTGCTTTATCTTTGTCCCCTACTTCTTTTTTCCTATTATCAACTCATTTTCTCCTCTCTTTTTCTTCTCTCTTTTCAACCAAACTTAATGCATTTCCTTATCAACTTCCTCTATTGTATAAAGAGTTACTACACTTCCATAAATCTATACCCATACCTCTCACACATACACATGCACATTGTTTAAATACTTTTTCTTCAACTGCCCATCGTTGAAGTAGTTTTATGAATGTGTGAGAGCTTGTTATACATTAGTTAATAAATTTCGTAAAATACTAAACTAAAGTCACTACACTTTCTCATGCTCATATACATGTTTTGGTGCATTGGGAGCAAATTTTATTTAAAGAAGTTACATAACAAAGGAGCAAAACTATGCAACAACATCTACAATAACTTCCAAATTTTCTTTTAATTATTTATACATAGCTTTGGCTTAGGATTTATGTAACGTACGTGCATGTCATTTTGTGTTTCTCTGGAGAAGTGGTTAGACTATGAGCTATTTAGGTAAAAGTTGGTGAACCATCACTCTATGAGTCTATCTATTAAATTCAATTGAAAACTTGTGAAGACGAAGAAAATCCAAGACAATTTTATTTTTAAACATAAAAGCATACGCTTTATTCATAATTTATGTTAAAGATCTTTATTTATGTTGATGATACATGATCATGAACATTCACTATTTTGCCAACTAATCTAGACATGTTTTGCAAGTGAAGGTACGAAGTATATTTAACAATAAAAAAATACTATGTATATTTTTTAAATTAGCAATTTTTAATCACTTGATGCAATTGTTAATGGTAAATAGAATAGCTGATAAATATACAAAAATGGGTTAAAGAAGACAAGCGAGCTATTTTGTTCTTAAGTCAACAACTTCATTAACTTAGTAGAATGTATATGCAAGACATGCATTAATTAATTTTCAACTACTTCAACGGCTATGGCTTAAATTTTACAAGTTTCACGACAAGTTTCAATATTTTTCTGTGGGTAAATATATAAAATAAGTAAATATCTAAGGCATCGCTAAGCCTAACAATTTATGATTATAAGGTCACTTCTTAATGAAAAATAAAAAGATAGATTCAGAAATTTTTATGGGAAGACAAAAATATTGTGTAACTGAAATATCATATTCCCTTTGTATCAAATTATTTGATGTTTTAAACTCTTGCACACAAATTACGAAATCATTTAATTTTTGAATTTTTCTAAACTAAACCACTACTCCCTCCCTTCCTTTAAGATAGAAGTTTTAGATTTTTCACACATATTAAGAAATAGTTAATACACAACAATAATTGTCTTGTTTTTATACCAAAAAAAACAATTACCTATAGCTTTCAACCAATAGTTTGAGTTAAAACTTCTTAAATTTAACAATTTATTATCATTAACTGCATAGAAAATCTTAAAAATATATTTTTGTGAAACAAATTTTTTTCCCAAAACTTCTATCTTCACGAAACTGAGGGAGTATTTATTATCAACCTAACCTCAATTCAACGAATGATAAACATTCTGCAAAATACAAATAGTCAAAAACATAATTAATTTTACATCAAAATTTGAAAACATCATCTAATTTTATACTGAAAATTTTATCTAAAACATAAGTATTTTGATACGGAAAGAGTACCTTACATAGTTGTCTTAGAGCATTCTCAAATGTACTATTCCATTTTTCACTTCAAAGTATAATTGAATTTTTTTCAGTATGTTACTTCAAAATAAAACAACAAAAAATGTTACTTCAAAATAGAATAATGAATAAAATAATTCTAAAATAAAATTTTGTTTCTACTCTACTTTAAGATTAGAAATAAAAAGGATTAAAAGTATCTTAATCAAAAATAGAGGAGCATTGAAAATGTCTTTTTTAATTGTTTTTTTCCATCTTTTTCTTAATTGTTATGTAGCTAGTTGTATTATTAAATCGCCAAAATACGGTATCATATAATACTTCTGACCAAAAAAAAATGGTATCATATAATAATACATAGTATGTTATGCTATCAAACATCATCTACTAAAATTTTGGAAAAACAAATCTAATGTAATAAATTATCAAAATATGATGTCATATTCGGAAAATATAGTATCAACTCCATAAATTTACAAAAAATATCATACAAAAAATTTCGAATCTTTTTAATGATTTCCAGCAAAGTGAGTGGCGTAATAATCAAAATCATATCAAATCAAAACCAAATTAGTTAATTTAGGAAAACAAAGTAAAAGTCATATCTGACCAATAAAAAGAATATTTTAAAAAAAGGAAAAAAAAAACTCAAAAAAAATAATCAAAGGTCAAATTTAACTTTGGTATAAATCCTAAGCTTTCATGATGAAAAACATTGACCATATTACCCTTTCAACCATTCATCATCCCAAAGAATGTCAAAAACTTCCTTCACCGTCTCTCTCTCTTCTCTCTTCTCTGTTCAGAGAAACTTTGCAATTTGCAACTCATTCATTAACCCATCTTCTTCTTTAGCTTAAAACATCTACAGAAGATAAAAAGGTGAAAGCTTTTCTTCATCAGATTCCAAAACAAACAAACCCTTCAAATTTTTTTGTTATTTGCAAGAAGAAAATGGGAAGCAAATGGAGAAAAGCAAAGCTAGCTTTAGGTTTAAACTTATGCCTATACGTTCCACAAACGCTTGAAGACTCTTCTTCTCCTTCAAGAAGATCAGACGACACCGTTTCGCTTTCTCCTCCCTTGATAGTTCCAAGGCCAACGACGCCGATTCCTTCCTCCTCTGGTCTTCGATTGCCTCGTTCCATTAGCAAATCTTCATCAAAGGTTTGTTCTTTTCTCGATTTCGATTCATGGGTTTGTCACAATCATTGAGTTTTTGCATAAAGTTTAGGTTTTTACTTGTGTTCTTCATCTGGGTTTCTGATTCTGTTCCATTAGGTTTCATCTCTAGAGTTGAATTAGCCAAATTTGTTGCTAAGTCAATAAAGTTTGTGATTTTTTTTGGGTCATCGTTGAATTGTTGTGATCTTTGTGTGGTTTCAAAAAATTTGTGATTTGGTTAGACAGAAAATCCAAGGACTAATCTTTCTTGGAACTCCAAATTAATTTAATTTACTTTATTAGTATTTGTTTAATCTTCAACTAATTACTTTTGTCTAAAAAGCGTGTGTGGGATCTTCCTTCACGCACATCAAATGATCTTTAGTAGTAATTGTTTGTTAACCAATAATTCGTTTTCTAATTACAAAAAAAAAACTCACTAATCCAAAAATTTTCAAAAAATCTATGGAAAAGTCAAGCTAGAAAAATGTTTCATATAATTTGATGTGTATAAAACTACAATGACCCTCATGTGTTTGTGTCTATCCACTAAGAATCTACCAATTGATTTTATTGTTCTAGAGATTTACAATCTTTGAAAGTATTGACCTTTTTATGGAAACTTATGGGTAAAAAGAAAAAAAAATTTTCTCTTCAAGTACTAATGTCTTGAAGGCTAATGGGGATTAGTAGGTGAAGATGATGAGTGTAATAGATCATAATCTTAATCATTATATCTTCATTAAAGGTGGCTTAAGGATTGGATTCTATTTGTTATGTCTCTTTCCCTGGTTTATAGTGTATGCCTTTTGTTTCTTTCTATCTTTTTATTCAATTTATCTTTTGTTTTTGAGTATACATTTTTCTTGATATTGTTGAAGAAAGATGAACAATTTGTTGTGATGTAATTATCAGTTCTCCCAAATGGAGCCATTGTGGGGATAAAGTTTGTTTGGACAATAGTCAAGTGCACTTCAAGGACCAATATTTTTTTTAAAAAATGGTTACTTTTATTTTTTGCATTTCAACTTTTCAATTATTGTTGAAAGATACTCTTCTTAGTGTTCCAAATCTACTGTTAATTAGATATTCTCCATAATCTAATTTTTAACCATGAAGTTACATAATTATTTACATAGTAATTTAGTTTATATTTAGTCTATATTTCTATTTTAGTTTATATTTCTGATGTCAAAAAAAAAGTAATTTAGTTTATATTTCTATTTTTAAAAACTTTGATTTTTTTTTTTTAAACTTTGATGGGTTGAAAATTGCCTTAAAAAAGCTTTTAAATCACTAACCTGGTTAAGTTTGTCCTTTAACTTTATAAAGCTATGTCCTTTGTCTTTCCCTCTCTTTTGGGTCATTGTTCTTTTAATTGTTTGACCTAATAGATTCCAAACAACTTTGATCAAGATTCTAACTAAAGTAACCAATGATCAAAAACTCCTAAACCTAATGATATAAACTTAGTCTTTGAGGTTTTTGAAAGATTCCATTTTTTCCTTTTGGGTCTGCTCTTCTTTTGATGCTATTCATTCAATAATAGAGTCTCATAGTAACAGAAACAAATGTGTCAGAGAGGTTTATGACACAAACTCACTCATGTCAGGTGTTTCTTTGGATTCTTGTTAGTTACTACAATGACGTGTAACTTACGCTTTTTAGTTTCTTTCAAACTAAGAAACTAACCGTTGTGTCTTTCTCTCTTTGTGGAATTGCAGAAAATTTGTGCTATATGTTTGACAGCAATGAAAACTGGACAAGGCCAAGCTATCTTCACCGCGGAATGTTCTCATTCGTTTCATTTCAACTGCATCACAACGAATGTTAAACACGGGAACCAGGTGTGTCCCGTTTGTCGCGCGAAATGGAATCAGGTCCCTCTTCAGAGCCCTAATGCTAAGTCTAAATCTGCTGTCAAACCGATAGGTCGGCCAAGGGATGATGCTTGGTTGACAATACCGCCACGCAGGACGGCTCAGAATCAGTCTACTTCACGACCTGACGTTATAAGGCCGGTTTCCTCGATTTTTAACTCTGAGCCCGCGGTTTTCGATGATGATGAGGCTTTGGAACATCAAGACCGTGCTTCTGAATCGGGTTTGGAGAAATCCTCCAGACCTGGTTTTACGGGGAAACTGGAAGTTAAAACATATCCAGAGATCTCGGAAGTATTGAGATCGGTTTCGTTTAAGGATTTCGCTGTATTGATTAATCTAAAAGCTCCTGCTGCTTCGAAGTCGTTGAATTCATCTACGTCTTCCCGGGCTCCTGTCGATCTAATCACGGTTCTTGATGTTAGCGGAAGCATGGCAGGAACAAAACTTGCGTTGCTGAAACGAGCAATGGGGTTTGTGATTCAAAATCTTGGCCCGTTCGACCGTCTCTCGGTTATATCTTTTTCCTCCACAGCACGGCGTAGCTTCCCTCTGCGTCTCATGACCGAGACCGGTAAACAAGAGGCATTGCAAGCGGTTAATTCGTTGGTCTCAAACGGAGGGACAAACATCGCAGAGGGATTGAAGAAAGGCGCAAAAGTTTTGATAGAACGCAAGTTCAAGAACCCGGTATCGAGCATGGTGCTTTTATCCGATGGTCAAGATACATACACAATGACTAGTCCCACTGGTGCAAGTTCTAAACGGACGACGGATTACAAATCTCTTCTTCCTAAAGAGATCAACGGAAATCGGATCCCGGTTCACGCATTTGGATTCGGTGCTGACCACGACGCTACTTCGATGCATTCCATTTCGGAAAATTCCGGAGGTACGTTTTCTTTCATAGAATCCGAAACGGTTATACAAGATGCATTTGCTCAGTGCATTGGAGGTCTACTTAGCGTCGTAGTTCAAGAGCTATGCGTTAAGATGGAATGTGTTCATCCGTTGCTGCGGATTGGATCGGTTAAAGCCGGAAGCTATAGCTTCCAAAAGAGTGCTGATTGGAAAGCTGGATCGATCGAAGTCGGTGATCTCTACGCGGAGGAAGAAAGGAACTTCTTGGTGAATCTTGATGTCCCGGCGATAGTAGATGGAGTTTCAGATCAAATGTCATTACTCAAAGTTCGATGCTTTTACCGAGACCCGGTGACGAAAGAGACGGTTGATTTAAACGACGCCGGTGAAGTAAAGATTCTCAGGCCGATCGCGATGGCAGAGGAGCGAAGACCTGTGGTTTCAGTTGAAGTTGACAGACAGAAAATCAGATTACGTGCCGCGGAAGCTATCTCTGAAGCCAGGGTTCTAGCCGAGCGCGGCGACTTGACCGAAGCTGTGTCGGTTCTAGAGACTTTCCGTGGGGTATTAAACGAGTCTGTCTCGGGTCGAGCGGGAGATGCATTGTGCGTCTCATTGCACGCAGAGCTAAAGGAGATGCAAGAGAGAATGGCTAGCCGTCAAGTGTACGAGACTTCGGGTAGAGCTTATGTTCTCGCGGGTCTGAGCTCGCATTCGTGGCAACGAGCCACGGCTAGAGGCGACATGACCGATACCACGACCACGATCTCTTACCAAACGCAATCGATGGTTGATATGGTGAATCTCTCGCAGACAATGAATTTTGGAGCTCCTACGGCTAGTTCTAACTCGAATTCGAATCGGCCGACGCAGAGGAAACTACGGCAAGCTCTCACTTTTCCGGCGAGACCAAGACCTAGGTGATTGTTAGAACCGAAACTTGCCAAAGTTTTCTTTGTTTGTTCTGTTTCTTTCATAGTATGATTTGATTTTCAAATTGGGAGGGTAGTTTAAAGCTTAATTTCTCAATTTTGGGGGTATAAGTAGTATGAATATCTTTTGGTGGGTTGAAAAAAATGAAGAAATTTGAAAATTTGTGGAATTGGTGCTTATATATAGGTATAATATTTGCATTTTTGGCAAGAGTGGTATCTTTTTTTTTTCTTTTCACCATAATTCCTTTTTTTTTTGCTAATTTTCCCTTAATTTGTGTGATTGGTATAGACTTGTGAATTGTGATTATGGAGAAAAAATGTTCTTTGTCATGAATATTTTCAGTTTAATATACATTTCCTACCTTAAAAATTCCAAATTATTTGATGTATAATTGATAGATATATATAGCTAAAGCTTGGCTTAGAACATTCATCACACAAAAAAGTAGACTACACAACCAAAAAAAAAAGAGTTTTGTGTCTAAAAGTGTAAAATTTGATTAGCCTTTTTCTTCCTAAATACTCTCACAATAGATTTAAAAAAGAAAAGATTACACAAAAGACCAGTTTACAAAAGAGAAAGCAAGACAATGCAAATTGTTATTGTTGTCTTGAGATGCAGCAAACACTTTCCAAGCAACAGCTTGTTCATAAGTTACATGTCTCCCCATCGTCGAAAGACAGATTCCAGAAGGCAAGCAGGCAAATCCCTGTAGAGAAAACAACAATTTCTCAGACTATGAATCCAAAACATTCTCTGCAGATGTTTGTTTTGTTTGTTTGGTTTTCACCTGTTGCATTAGCTTGGCAAAGTCGGAGCAGAGAGCTTTTCGACCGGATTCATCGAAGATCTTTTCGAGTGTGATGTCTTGTAAGGCCACAAGTGTTGTCTCGAGCATATCTAGACCCGCCTGGTTTGCAAACATAAACACTGGTTGCGGCTGCAGTATAACCCAACCATATCAAACCGAGGATGGTTAAAATGCGTAACCGATGTTTTTTTCAGTTCAGTGTGGTTGGTTTAGGTTTTAAGACACACACCTTTAAAGAGCAACACAAGATGGCATCTTGGTGATCCCATAGAAGTTTCAATACCGAGTCGTTGCTTCCAAGCGAGTCAACCGTTAGCAACTCCGAGCCTAAGTGGTGACTGGAAAAACAAACGAAAAATGTAAGACATAACTTGTAAGATCCGGGGTATATAAGAAAGAAGTAAACATCAAAACTTACGAGTAACTTTGGGAGATCCATTGAGCAAGAGTTACAGCTTCAGGAGATCCTGGGGACAATTTGGAGCTAAGACAAGGGCTAATCCCAGACGGTGAGACTGCCATTGCAACCCGTTGGACTGATGATATCACACTCCGCACGTACTGACAAGCCATGCCGGCAACATTCTCTTGCAAATTGTTTTCAAATGGGAATTGGAACGCAATAGTGAGGATACACCTTGAGCTTGAGCTAGAAGAAGAGGAGTTTCCAGAAGCGTTATCCGGTGATGGACCAACTTCAAGGCTAGAAGTTAAGTCTAATGTACGGTGGTTAACAGTTAACAGATCTGGCGCATCTCCCTATATGAGTAAAAAAAATGTGAGCCTTGAGACAAACCATCTTTAAAGATGAGAGAAAGCTAAGTGATGGTGCGAAGACAAGTACCGTTTTTGCATCAACTGGTATGACTCGGAATCCAGAAGGAACAAGTGGAGCATCATCCGGAAACATCTCGTTAATCGGAGCAAATATCAGCTCGGAACAAGCTCCAACAGCATTCTCGTCAATCCCGGTACAAATCTGCCATACATTATTAAGTTCACTAGAGCTATGAAGTTGCGAAATTTCAAGATCACTCGGGGAGAAATGATATACCTGAAGAAGATGGACATCCCGGGACATAAATGCATCCTCGTGCGCAAGAGAGTGGCCTTCTAGTCTAACAACTTCAAGCATCTGAACCATAACAACACCAAATACATGAAAGAGAGAACAAAAAAATGATATTTTTTCATCGGGTAAGACTTCGAAAGCCTTACTTCTTCGTGTTCAATAGTATGCCCTAGTGGCATTATGATCTGACTCCCGGTGAACCTTGTAGGCCGCATTCCCGGATAAGCAAAGGTACCAGCTTTGAGCGTTGCAGCAGAATATGCATCAACATTGAAATCAGCCCACTCGGAACGATGCTCTCTAAGAAACCGGATCAAAACCGCAGGAGGAACATTCTATGGAGGACAATAAAGAACGCAAAATTTCAGCCATTGATAGGACCAAAGGACACAAAGTACGAGAACTGGGTACAATAACTTACTTGGAGCAGCATTGAAGCCTTGGCACAAAGCACGCCTCCAAGAAACGAAAGAGAACTAGAAATACAATTGAAATGCTTTGTAGAGTTAATAGCAACGATTATGTCTTCCGCGCCATCCGAATGCAATGTAGACCACCCGTCGTCACCAAAACCATTAACCGCATCATTAAAACCCCTACAAGAAGACCAAGACCAGAATAATAAATTTAAACAGCAAACAGAGAGCAAAGGGAAAACAAAAGTTTCCAAGTCATGAATGAATCACCTGCTTAATCTTTGGCTAAAGGTTCTAAGAACAGCGGGTTGTCTTCCTACGCCATACGCTAATTCACCATTAGACTCTTGCGCTAGTTGCCTTATATACCGCAATGCCTAAAACATGAACTCAACCTTAACTATTAGATAATGCATATGAATCAATCATATCTCAGTACTGTTTTATAAGAACTCTCACAGAAATGGTCATCTTTTGTGCGACAACTTTGGATGATTCGTAAAGGGGTCGAAGCACATCCGGAACACTCCAAGCCTACAATGCAAGAAAATAAATTAAGAACCAATTCTTGTTTAAAAATCTAACGAAGCAAATACAAGATGTCTTCTGCAAGATCTAATTACCTCAAGATTAAGGTGGTCGACGATGTGAATGATTGAACCACCACCATCACAAGGTCTTACTAAATAGCCACTAGAAAGCATTTCGGCTCTTACGAATTGAGAAGCTGAAGCAGCGTTCGGACCAGCTCCAGAGCCAGAGAGTGACCTCTCACAAACCTTTTAAAGATACATGGAAATCATCGATCGCCAGAAAGATATACGCAAAAATATAGATATGTACATAACTATTTTGACATTATGAGAGTTACATACCACAAAACTGCCATTGTCTAGGCTCGTTGTGTATCTCAGGGTCCAGAAATCGCGGGCAGGAGCCAGAGTCGTTGGTGCATATGTCTGACCAAAAGTCATTTCACAATGTTATATATCCATCTTCAACGTTTAAAAGATACAAAACTAAACCACGAGTGAAAACGATTAACCTGCATATACACGAGCTCAATTGTGCCGCCATTACCGGCAGGGAACGTAGTGAAAACTTCGAGGCTCCTACAGTCACGGAACCAAGATGGCCGGTCTTTAAGGATCTCTGCAATCTACAAGAAATACAATAAACACGAAACGGATGTAAAAATCGAAATATTTAGACTCGAGTCTGCATCAGCATCGCAAAAAAGAGTGACCCTTTCGTACCTTCATAGGTTCTAAACTAACAAGACCACAAGCTCGAGCTGCCACTCCATTGCATCTTTGCGAAATCGCAAAGATACCAACCGAATCCGGACCAGGCTAAAAACACATCAACATTTCAATATTACACATAATGCCGGTAGATCACATAAAGACACACAAGTAATGATAGGAGACACGTATAACCTTCATCCCAGGCATCTGAACCCAATCAACAGCAGTTCCTGTAGCCTTGGAAAGGAACTCTGCCAAGGTCTCCTCTGCGATCGAGAGCAATCTAAGAACAAAACCAAATCGTTTAGGCCAACAAAAAAGATTTTGAATAGTCATTACAAAACTAAAGGAGAAAACTTTACCCAGCAGGACTATTCACATCTCTAAGCGAATGCTGAGGAGTTGTCGCCACAGAGTCGCCGCTAGCATCAGTCACCTGAAGTTACAACAACAACAAACACAATCACTTCATTAACCTATTGAATCGAAAGGAGTAAAGGGAACAACATTTTGAAACAAAGAGAAAGACTTTTTGTAAGTTACATACAACAGTAGTTAGCTGCTGCTTCATAAATCCATTTTCACAGACAAGCTGAGAAACTTGCTTCTGTAATCTATCATTCTCCTCCATCAACAGTTTATTCATAGCCGAAAGCTTCCGATTAACACTCTGAAGCCTTGACGCCTCTTTCCTCTGCTTATCTCTACACCTAAACCCACAAAAGTTACAGAGAGCTAAAGATGAATAACATAAAACCAAATCACATCACATCACAGATTCAGAGAAACCCTTTTGAGAAAAATCAAGACTTTGATTCATACCTTCGGTTCTGGAACCAGACTTTGATCTGCTTAGGCTCGATATTGGCTAAGATTGAACATTCACGAATCAACTGTTGTCGCCGGAGCGAGCTAGGCTTAGGACAATCGGCGTAGACACGCTCGAGAGCTTCCACTTGCTCCGCCGTGTACCTAACGTACTTACCACTACTGTCTAAATGTCTGTTCATCAAATCACTGCTTCTCTCTCGGTGGTTAGCCACCGCCATCTCCATTTTTTTCCCTTCTCGAGCCACAAAACTCCAAAAGTCTCAAACTTTGTGTTTAGTTTCTTTAATCTTTAATTATTATCTTAGGAAAGTCCGTCTTGTTTCTTAAGAGAAACGTAAGTTGTTTGTTTTTTCAGACAAAGAAGATTCTATGGTCGTGGCTTGTAGCTAAAGACCAACGACATGTGGAATCGAGAGAAAGGAAAAAAAGTGTTAAAACAGAGTAAAGAGAAAACAAAAAACAGAGATTCAGAAGATCTGAGAATTTTGAAGATTCTTTTGAGGAAAACACTCAAAATTCAATTATAGAGAAAAAAGAGAAGACCCATGAAGAAGAAGAGAAGCATTATCAGAATTCAAGAAAAAGAAGAAACTTTCAGAACAGAGATGGAGAAAAAGAAGAAGACGAAGAAACCCAGAAGATCACTTGGTTTTTGAGGTTTTTGTCTGAATTTTCAAGTGTTCCCTTTTTGAAGATGAAAAGTTTTCAAGACTCTCTCAAGAACACTTAAAAGTAAGTATATTTTAAATTTTTTAAAAGAGAAGAAGAGAGAGAGAGAGAGAGAGAGAGAGGGATTTGCACGCAACCCGACAAGCTGTGCATAAGCGAAAAAGAAAAGTGGTGCGTTTTTTTTCCCCTTTTATTTTATTTTAGCATCAAGAGGGATACATTTACCTAATTGTCCCTAGTGTTAGTATGAAATGACGATTATAGGAATCTTTTTACTTATCTTTTACTCTTGTTTTTATGTATTTTCGGATAAAGTATATTCATAAATCATTATACAATTCATAAATAATCAATATTTTAGGAGCTGAAATCCATGAAGACATCAAGTTAATAAGGGCAATTCTAATGTAAAACTTCATATTTTCCTCTAAAATATACTCCCTTCGTTTTTCAAAAAGTGTCGTTTTGAAGTTTTAATTTTGTTTCACAAAAAGTGTCGTTTTACATTTTCGATGCAAATTTTTAAGCGAAATTCTTGTTTTAATCTCACAGTTTTAATGTATTAATTGGAGAGAGAATTATTTTTAAAGTATCAATAAAGGGTAAAAATTTTCAACAATTTTCTTAATATGTGTGGAATATGTCAGAATGACACTTTTTGCGAAACATAATGAGTAGTAGTTATAAAATATAGTGTATTTTGTTTCAGTGTATTAATTAAAAACTGAAATAATGTTTATTTTTACTCTATTTTATAGTATCAAATTCTCTAATAAACTCTATGTTTAAATAAAATTTAGAGTTAAGTTGGAAATGTTCTAAAAAATGTATATTATCACTAACAACCGAAAAAATGATGAAAATTAATCTTCTGAAAAAATTTCACAAGATAAATGTAAAGACAACATCGCAAGTGGATAAAAGGATTAACTTTTGACATATTAGATTATACACGCTTTTGTTTATATGATTTAGATATTTGGGAATGTATTTGTTTATCTATAACATCTATTTTTATCTATAACTAGTTCTTACAAGCTATCTACTATTTAACTTTAATTATCAAAAAAGAAAAGTTCTTACAATAGTTCTTTGTTCAACTTTCTTCTTTATTATTAAGCGATACACAATACTCAAAAGTGCATAATTAAGGAAATTTCTAATTGTAAATTCTAGAAATTGACATTATTTGAGGCCTAAGGGAAAAAGAAAAAAAGAAGCCTATGATGAATTTTCTGTCTCTGACATAATCATTTTAACACATCAAGCGATCAAAGTATGTCTTGTTACAAAACACCATTCTCTCACCATCCCTTTGTGGTAGTGTGTTTATTTGTTAGCATGTCTTGTCTTCGTTTTTTTTAGAGAAGCCAAATTTTGTAGTATTTTTTTAGAAATATTTAATAAACTGTGTTAGGTAACAATGTACTGCAAAAGTATATATTTTGCAATATTTATAGAAAATAGATATTGGGCAATTCTCATATTTTGCATCTTAGAATTATGGACTTTAAAAGAGTAGAACCTTGTGTCAAAACAAAAGGAAAAATAATAAGTATGTAAAATATGAACAGTAATATTACGTAAAAAGTGAAAATCGATTTTCACTTCAAATATACAGTAGTTAGATGTGAACTGAGATATGCTACTAAATACCAAAAAGTGTTGTTGGTGGTGAAAAAGTCAAGAAAACAAAAAACCCTTAATTTTTTTTTATAAATAAAAGAGTAAATTCAGGTCTATTAAAGATTCATACCTAAATTATGGGTGAGAGGTCAGCCCACGGATAGACTCCTTCTCTAGATATTCAAATAGATCGAAAGCAAAGACTCATATCTGTGTAAGTCTCTAGAGCCAACGTGAGGTAGTTTCCTTCCGGCAGGGTTCGAACTCACAACCTGCTTCCAGGAAGGAGCTCGTCTTTACTATTGGACCACGATGTTCCGGACACCCTTAATATTTTGATTGATGAATAAAAACTATTAGCTTCTCGAAAATTATATTTTTTATATTTCACGGTTTAAAAATACAAGTTTAGCAATAAATATTTAATTTATCTAACTAAACATTTTTCAAAAATAATCACCCAATAGTACTAATTTAATTCAAATATTATCAATTATTTTTTTAAAAAATTGTTGTTTATTACTACCCAATAATGAAAAATATTTAAAAAATCTAAAAGATATCTTTCGCGAAACAATGAAAAAATATGAAAAATCTATCTCTCCCGAACAGAGAGTGTAACAAAGATAACTAATTGATTTAGGATGGTGAAAACATATTCTCAATAAGTCTCACCCTAAAAATTAATCATAGTTTTTTTTTGTTTAGTCATAGTCATTCTATATATAGAAGTTTTAGGAGAATATCTCAACATTAAAATCAAAAAAAAAATTAGGAGAATAAATTCACAATTCAGGCCAACTATAAGAAGCTGAGGAGCTAAACAACTAACTACACTAATTTTAATTAATTGGCTAGCTACTTTTTAAATTATCATTTACAAACTGACTAAAAGCATTGAATAACTTAATTTGGAATCTACAATTTTAAAATTGGAAAAAAGGAAACAGAACATTGATCAGTCAAACATAGCTATATACAACTGAACCTCATTGACATCTTTTTACAAATCATGATACTGCCTTTTTCTTTTCTTTTCATCTAAGTGGTAATTACTTTCAGTAAAATAACTTTTTCCGGTTACAAAATTTGATAAA
The DNA here is from genome assembly GCA_900406275.1 of Anastatica hierochuntica. Classification (NCBI taxonomy): domain Eukaryota; kingdom Viridiplantae; phylum Streptophyta; class Magnoliopsida; order Brassicales; family Brassicaceae; genus Anastatica; species Anastatica hierochuntica. The sequence continues at coordinate 14,885 of OVAN01002976.1, forward strand.
TTTTTTTCACTTTCTAGTTAATTCACATGTCAATAGAACGTGTGCTATGTTAATTACGTTTTTTGTGTTAAATTTGAAAAAACTGTTTATTTATTTGATAAAATTGAATTTTACTTCGACCAGATAAATTTCATTATAATGTTTTAATGGTCGGAGACCATTTCAATATAATAAAAAAAAGTTTGAAAAGTGTAGATGATGTGGTATTACCATCAGCTTTTCGCATGCGCCAAAAGCAATTCTCACGTGCTGACCACACATTTACACCCAATATCTCTTTATTTTAATTTTATTATTTTTTAACAAATTTTCTAGTTTTTCTTACAGCATATACTTTTCTCCATAATTTTTAATAACGTAAAATATTAGTGAAAAAAAATCGTAACTAATCTCCATAATACATGGAAATCGAATATTTTTAATTTTACTATCAAAAACATTGCAAGATGTCAATCACAACTGAAATCATAGTAGAAAAAAGACATGAAGCTATGGTCTCCCATTCTCAAACTAACCACCATAAATACGTTTTGTGGTTTATATAATCAGTCACTACAACATAATAATTTTTACTTTTTCTGTTTTTTAAAAAGTGTCGTTTTACATTTTCAATGCAAATTTATAAACGAAATTTCAGTTTTAACCTCGATGTTTTAATGTATTAATTAGATATAGAATTATTTTTAAAGTATTATTGAAATGTATGTAAAACTTTTTAAAAATTTTCTTCATATGCGTGAAAAATGTCAGAATAACATTTTTTGCGAAACAGAGGGAGTACGAACTTAGATCGAAGAATAATGTTTTCTACGACTCTTATAAAATTTTATAGATTTAACGAAAATTAAGAAAAATTTAATAGCTCGGTATATTTTAGTTTTGAGCTACGGATAAATTTTATGGTCGATTAATTTGTTATATGATGCATTTTATGTTATATTTTTGACGATGCATGTCCCTATCGGGCAACGTTATCGATTGTAGTAGAGTTCGCTCGTGCATAATTCTATTCAGCTAAGGTAACAGCTTGGTGGTATATGTGTCGAACCACACGTAGTCGAATAGAAAGTAATTTTATGTTCCTAATTAGTTGTACTAATTAACTATATGTTTATATAAAAAAAAATATAATCATGTTCGGTATGTTTAATGTATTTTGTCTTTAGTTGGTATAAATTATTAGTCACTATTAATGTTGCTTTTACAGGATTTCTTCTGTCATCGTTGTCTAGCTTATTTCAAATTTTGAGATACTTGTCGATAGTTACTGATAATGATAATTCATAATTTCAGATATTGATCCATGTTCTTGATTGTTTCACAACGGACAAATTAGTCAGTTAAAAAAAACTAGCTAATTATAAAAATGGTTATTTATACAATCGATTTCTTCTTTTTAACTCGCGGTTGAAAGTAGTCTTTTTGCTTACAATGATTATCTTATTTTTCAATTTCTTATTCTATGATCATTCGCTATATATATCTTAATATATATACATATATATGATGCCAAAAGAAATACAAAAGAAAATAATTCGAATAAATGCATGTTATCTTGAGATTAACTTATACACATACATTAGTGCTGTTCGTTTGGCAGACGCAGTTTTTTGTGGTTGCGGCTGCGTCTGCATCTGCGTCAATCTCGTTTGATTGTTGTTCGTTTGGTAGACGCAGACGCTGATTTTTAGACGCAGACGTTGGTTTTATCAGCGTTCGCCGCATGACGCAGCGTCTAGACGCAGACGCAGCCGCAGAAAGCTGCGTCAATCAAACGAACAAATTTTATATAAAATATAGACGCAGACGCAGCCGTAGGAAGCTGCATATGCCAAACGAAAAATCACTATTATTTATCTTGTGATAAATCACTCCAAACCAAAGATAAATCAAAATTTTGATTTTAGGATAAGCCAAAATGTCACTCTCTTTATTGCTTTTGTTTTGGTTTTATTTTTTAAAATATCTTTTGCTTATTTTATTTTTCATATATATGTATAAGCTTTTTATTGATGTTGATCTTGATGGGATATTAATATTCCTCCACTTTGTCCCTTCCTAACATTCCCACCCAAATTTATTACCATCTCCGTCCACTTTACTCAACCTCATAGTGTACCATGCACAAATAAGAGATACATGTGATGGTACGTACATATCAATATCGCATTCAACATCATATTTATAAAATACTTGTATAATAATTATATACATGATACATATATAAACTCATCGCACATCTATCTAAAAATCGCTAAAAATTAAATAATATCTTTACAATTTTTCTTCTTTTTTTTTTAAATCTTTACTAGCGTGAAAAAAAGATAAATCTTTACTAGTTTGTTGAAACTTGAAAGTCTTGCTATTATATATAGGGAGAGAAAAAGGCTAGTTTTTTTTAAAAAATTCATTTGTATTGTCTCGCTAAAAAATCAATTTTATAAATGCAAATGGGACCCTAAAGAGCGTCTATAATGTAGTTAAGCCGCTTAATTAATAGTTCAAGCAAAATTTAAATGATAGATAGTGTTTATGCAAATTTGAGTAATAGAATAGCATTTTTATGTAAAAAGAAAAAATATCGTGCTCTTTCATTTCTTTTTTGCTTGGGTCAAATTGTGGTTGCTCTCTATTTTACGTGTTTCTTTTTTCGTTTCACTAATAATAATAGGAAAAAAATGTCAAAGAATTCAACCAATGATAATCTAAAACTTCAAACAAGCGTTTGAATTAATATTTTCTTCATAAAAAGTTACATGTTTCTACTTTTACACTATAGTAAGAAGATTGGTCTACTAACTAAACTCATTAGGTTAACACTGTAATCTCTCTTTACAAGCATTTAAAAGTAATTATGTATGAATAAAGTAAATATTTATATCTTTCATGTATATTTTCGAGATTTACATATTAAGGGGTTAGGGGTATGAATTCAAACAATGATTTGGAATTAAAATATGAAATTTCATGTTATTGAAATAAAGACTTTAAAAAGTTTTATAAAATTCACTGTTATTAAAATATTGATTTTAAAATGTATTTTCAAATTCACTGTTATTGAAAATATTTTAAGTAATGGATTTTAAGTGATTTAATGTGTTTTAGTGGAATTTTCTTGTTAAAAATACAAATTCACAAATAACATAGTTTAAGTGGAATTGCAGAGAATTTCTAAAAAAATCACAACTACTTCCATAATTCATCAAAATCTTCTCAAACTCATTAAAAATCAAATCTCATCAAATACTCCTTTCAATACATCCCCTAAATCTCATTGCATGTTTAATATTTTTGTTTTGATATTTAGTCCATGTTTTTATTTTTAGGTGTCTCGACTTTTTTCAAAAAAGGGATTTTTTTTAATATTAAAAGAGCAAAATTTTGAAACGTTCTAACGAACTAGATTTTAACCAAATACAAAAGTCAGTGATAAATTTGTTTATTTCAATTGTACAGAATGGATACAAATATATTGAATGATAAAACCCATAAACATTTATTAAACTTATGCTTTGTGAACCACAAACAAAAATATCACAGTTCAATAGAAATGGTAAAATGCATGTCAGACCCAAAACTCTTGGTAAAAAATCTGTGAACTTGTAACAGTTTCACTGCATATGAATAAGGTTTTGTCTAAGTGGTCAAACCATCATGATCCTCCAATTTTGACTATACCAGTCGACTAAAAATCTACTGTTTTTTAATGGTTTTGTTAGGTGCCTATAAATTAGAATATGTAAATGTTTACTTCATATATTTACAAATATTTTATATTATTATGTGGACACATTTTAAAACTAACGCTTTTTTATACGACCGATTTTGCGTTCAACGACTTTTTTTCGGACATGAGTTTATCACAATTTCAAAGTAAATCTTAAATGTTATCAACATGTTGGAATATAAAATGAAATATATATATATATATATATATATATATATATATATATGTCAAGCTAATTGAAATAAGATAGTTAGAGATAGCTAGTCCCATGAAAATTTACTTCAATGGTTGTCAAGCACCCTGGTTTAAGTTTTCCACATTGCGTTTCTATTTTCATTTGAACGGTTTAACAACTAACACGTTCATTGTATATATGTTTTACTGCAATAAAATTTTACATTACAATAAAAATTTATAAAAAAATATGCGTATGTGGTTCTTGAGCAATACATAAAAGATACAGATGAATCTACTCTTTTATCGATTGATTTTGAATTGAAAGTCAACGAGTAAGAAATATAACGGGATCTTAGAGTGTTTTAGTGTATGTATTGAGATGAGAATCTTGTCTTCGAACCCATATATAATGGAGTCTTAAAGGTAAGTAAGTGTCTTAGTGTATGAATTGCGATGAGAATCTTGTCGTCTTAACATAGCTCTCGAACCCATAGGCTATAGAAAGAAAGATAATAATGTGAAAATAGCACATGTTCCTAACAACCCAAATATTTTGGGTCCATTGAGAATTCAATCATATGGGCCCACTTTATCGAATGTACCTGACTTTAAAAGGGACCCATTCATCGATATCCCTCATTATTCCTTTTGTCATTCGATTAAATTCTCTTCATAGCAAAAACAACAAAAATTGTAATGATTATGAATTTGGAATTATATTCACAATCACATCTTCAAAATCTTGATGATGTCTCATTCTCAACCTTATATCCTCTTCGATGTTTCTAAACCCGACCCGGACAGTGAATCAAGTTGTCTTCCAGTTCATCGGGTTTCTGGATCGACATAATGCGTATTAGTATTTTCTACAAGCTAACTAACTGATTGAGGTGAATTCCACCCCACTAAATCCGGTTTGAATGAACCGAAACGTCGGACTAAGGATAGAAGATGGGCCGCATAGGCCCATACCAGAATAAAAAGAGAGGCAAGATAAATGAGGATAGTGGAGAAGGAAATGGTCCGTGTCTTTGGTCCGTGTCTTTGAGTCAACCGTCATATCAACAAAATCAAAGACATTAATTCACACATTTATGAAGGCATGTTCCCGAAGATTATAGCATAAAACATTACGAAATTCATCTACAAAAGAAAGTGGACTATAAAAGAAGAAGGGGGAGCAATTGAAAAAGGGATCAGGTTTTTGAACTTTGAACTTTAGCAGTAGAAAATTGTAATAACAAGAGATTTGCATTCGATAAGCATATTGTAAACCAATATATACACTCAATCAAATACAAATTTTCACGTCTTATATTCTGACTTGGATCCGAGGTCCATCACTAACCATAGTACAAAAATTGAAATAATATTCACCTTTTTAACTGTTCACAAAACTCAATTTAAGAGAAACTAAAAAATTTTATTCCTCCTCGATTGGCATATTGATAAAGACAACTCAAAAGAGTATGGTTCAAGGGCAAAGGGCAAGAGGTAAGCTAATTATTGAAGTTGACTAGAGATTGATGTGTTACCATTTTTACTATTTTTTTACTAGACAAACGTCCCTACCCATCAGCTCATGATTCTTCTTTCTCTTTTCTCCTCTATCTTTTTTTTTTTCTTGTTTTTTTCTTTTGGTTTTCGTGGTAATTAAGGTATCTCTATCAAATGTCCAACACTAAAAAACGGAATATTCTTGTTCTTTAATATGTTTACATTAACCAGCTACGATTAACGTCGTAATATAAAAAGCTAGAACAATCGTTTCCGAATTATATGATGATTAGTTTCAAAAACTACATATCAAAAACTACACATCATTGGAAACCTATCAAATATTGTACTTTTTCTATTTCGCAAAAAGTTGTCATTCTAACATTTTTCACACATATTAAAAAAATTGTTAAAAAGTCTTACATGCCCTTAATTAATAGTTAAAAATAGGGGTGAACATTTTTATCCGAAATTCGGGTACCCAAACCGAACCGAAACCGAAATTTACAAAATACCCGAACGGGTCTTTAAATCCTATATCCGAAAACCCGGAACCGAACCATAACCGATAACCGAATGGGTACCCAAAAATATCAGAAATTAAATGTATACTTGATAATATTAGTTACATTCATGTTTTAAGTAAAATAGATATATAGAATTTTAGTTGTAAATCTAAATTATTAGTAAATTTTTATGATATTTGGAGTATTATCAGGTTATTTCGGATAATATGGATAAAAAATAACCAATTTAAATTGAATCCAAGAAAGAATTTCGGATAATTTGAAGTAAAAAATTTATTTTTAAGTATATTTTTTACGACCTGAACCCGACCCGAACCGAACCGAAATACCCGAACAGAACCCGAACCGAAACCGAATTGTTAAATTACCCGAACGGTTCCTAAAATCCTATACCCGAAATATCCGACCCGAACCGAACCGAATACCCGAATGCCCACCCCTAGTTAAAAACAAAAATTACTATATAATTAATACATTAAAACAATGAGGTTAAAACCAGAATGTTGCTTCTAAATTTGCATCGAAATGTAAAATGACATATTTTATGAAACAAAATTAAAATCCCAGAACGACATTTTTTAATAAACGGAGTGAATATAAGATTTTTTAAAATATTTACAATATTCTTTTAAATATTTGCATGACTTTTTAAGCATTGTACATGTAGTGTTTAGTAGCTATAGAGAGGACAAAACTAATTTGCAGAATCCACATGATTAGTTCAGAAAGAAGAAATTTTTTTTGTATGATTGAGACTAAACAAACGACACACACCTGTGCATTAGTAATCAGGTTCTCGCTTATGAACATCGTACTAAACACAGCAAAATCTTAAATCGAAATTATAAAATAGAATCGTGCAAGCTTTATCAACGTTGACATTTACATTCCATGTGTAATATTATTACTTACAATTGACTTTTAACCAAAAAAAGTTGTAATTGGTTTTAGAATAAAACAAACCTAAACTATTTAAGTCTTGGACCAAAACAAAAAGGGAGAGAAGAAAAACGAAATCATATTTCATAACCGTTCAGCACGAGAGTTACATCTAACTAATAAAAAGTAGCTAATTGAGAGATTTGAGGATGTACACATCAGCTTTTTAAGCTGCTTTCAAGAACAGACACGTCACCATCTTCTCTCCCCTTTTGAAAACCTCTTCCTATTAACTATCACATTAAATGTAAAAACTCCAAAGCCAAAAGACTGTTCGTTTTCGGCCGTTCCGAAAAGAGGAATTTATAACCTTAAATTTATATAAAAACACACATTTATCTTCACACACGGAGACGAAGAAGAAGGAACCCATGGCTAATCTCCACATCTTCTTTCATCTACAACTCCAAGGTTAATCTTCAAAATCAGTCTTTCATTTTTTCTCGATTATACAATTTATCTTCGGAAACTTTGAAATCTTATCTTTTTTCATATCGTTTATACTATCCAAGAATTTGAGTTTTCTGTTCCCTGTTTCCTGATCCTCACAGATTTCGGCCGAGACATGTCATAAGAAATAGATTTCACGCAGGATCATTTCAATGGTAATGTTGCAGACATGGTCAGTGTAAACTTCGTTGTGTCTATTTTGATTTCTCTTTTGATATCTCTTACTGTTTTTTCCATAAATAGTTATATGTTGACCTTTGTGTGACATATCCACTGATGATGTGCAATGAACCTTGCCATCTGAGCATCAATTCATCACTGTCAGAAAACACTATAACATTCTGAAACACTAAACGATCTTCAGATGCTCAGGTTGATTTTGTTTTCAGGGTAAAATATACAAGCATATTATTTTTCTCTGTTATCGTATTTCGTTCTCCGTTTATGCTAATATCTTCTGCTCATGTTCCTTTCACATCGAGCACATGAAAAATATTTTGGTGGAATGTGTTAGCTCACATATAAAAGAAAAGAGAGTTACTTCCATGTTTGGTGCCCATTTAGATTTTTTAAATAAAAGAATATTGCTCCAGACTGTAAAAAAGCAAGCACAATTTTTGACGTTGCTTTTCTGTTGTCAAAGTATAATTATCAAGAAAATGTAATATAAGTCATATGACTAATAAGAAACTTGGTGTTAATTCAGGCACTAAGCTTTACCGTGTGAGATTGGTACGAGCACTTGCTCGAGATTTATGAGTTGTTGGTTCTTGAAAATAATATTCATGCCCCATATGTAAGATTCTTATAAGCTATTGGCCTAAAATATGTCTCTATTTTTCTTTCTCTTTTTCATGAGTTTATGTATCATGATTTTGCTGTTGATAATGGATCATGATTTTGCTGTTGACTACAGTGAAGATACGAGAGCATATCAGAATCTAAAGCCAAGTAAAAATAGGGTGCTCATAACGAGGAGGTTTTGAAAGAGAAAACAGTTGGGAGTCATGATGATAAAGCTTTTACGGAGGTTACTAAGGAAGCTCAAGGCAAACTGCCTTTCATACCGACCCGACATGTGAGATCTTTTTTTTTTAAATTGTAATTGATTTCTTAGTGTATTTTTTTGTACATTCTGGTGGAAATGGTGGAAATCATTTGAATGGATGAATGAGTAAATTGGGGGGGATTAATGAGCGCGACGGAGATGATAATAGCGGTTCTAGCAGTTGGACAAACGAAGATGAGAATAATGAAATTCTCCCTTCTTGGCTCCATATCTCCAACCTTCTCTTTGTCTTAGGCACTTCCCTCTTCTTTGGTGGTCTCTCCAATCTCCATAGACTCCACACCGTGTATGTCAAATTTTCCATTTTGTGGTTTTAATTTCGCATTTTTTAATGTCTAATTCAATTGTTAACAAGAGTAGAGACAAGGAGATATGAACTATGTATTAATAAAAAAGGCGCTATTGATTCTTACACCACCAATGTTATTGAGGATCACAACAGAGGCTGGAGGAACATGAACAAGCTCTAATACTTTAGCTCCAACAGTTAAAGAAGTAGTCACATCATGGGAATATGGATCGGTTGTTGTTGTTGGGTTGTCCAGAGAAAGCAGCTTCATGATGCTTTTGGCTTACTTTTTTTTTTTTAATCTTTCACCTCCTATCTTTACGTCTCTCTCCTCCTCCTCCTCCTCAGGGCCTCTCTCTTTCTAACACAACTAACAAGTGTAACCTCATCTTGAGTTTATGTAATCTCAAGGAATTTGTATCAAAACTAGAGGAGATTAAGTATGTCTATCTGGAGATATATTCTTTACTTTTACGTACCTTATGGACAATTTGATCTCTTACATCCCGTCATACAAGTTTTTGTATTCTTGGTTTTATTTTGTTTGTAGAAACATGTTATTGTAGTTATTATGCATGAGTTAGAAGGTTTTACCATGTATGTCATTTTAATGCTATTTTTTGTTCAACTTGATTACTCTTTGTTTCTTCCCTCGAACTTCTTAAAATTTGCCAAAATAAGATATTTGGAACTAAAGTTACTCAAACAGAGGCATTCTTGACTCCTTAGCCTTCAATTTTCCAAACAATTGACATTGTATGTAATAGTTCTCTACTCATGGCACTCCAGCATGAAGTTGAAATCCATTAATCATGCTAGGAAAATGCAGTTTCAGACAAGTTATCATTACCTACTAAAATCTGAACTGTGAACCGCGCGTCGCGCGACATCAATCGCAATATCATATTTTAGTTTCAACAAGTGTGGTGTTATCAACCCTTGAATTGATGTGGAGTTAAGGAGATTGAAAGTGGACTGGTCGTTTACATCCTTCAAGATAGATTCAATATTGTAGTTTTGATTGATATAACATTTTATGCAATAGCTTTGGAAATGTTTTATTTCCATACATTGGTCTTACTGGCCCTCATGATTTAAAGTGTTTTGAATTGTATTGCTGACTTGAATCTACTTAAAAATGTGCAGTTTGGATACATTGTGCTGACTACTTCCGCATGCATTATGGATCACAAAGAAGCAAGGAGAAAGAATGTCAAAGGCAAGGTTCTCAGCTTCTTCTATTGAAGTTCTATGGCTAGAAAGAAAATTTTCATTCAATTATTTATAACTTTCTTGCTCTGTTTTCTCTGAAACTTCCTTCTACATTCTATCGAATTTTATGTTAACTTTGTTGGATTGTTATTCGGGTCTCGAGGTCTTAATAAAAAGTAAATTGCATTTCCGATCTCTTAGTATCTGAAATCTTTCTAAATGTCTATACGTTGTAGATCTTTTAGACCAAAGCAGACTTTGTTAATATACAAAATCACAAAAAGACAACATCTTCAACTTATCTACATTTTGATTATTATTTCATACACAATCTGGTTTAAGAGTTACAGTTTGATATATAATTGTTACACGAATCATATGGTTCAATTCATTTTAGATCAATAAAGATGTATAAGACATAGAAAGTTGACAAATCATTATATTATTATCATCAAGAAATCTGAAAAACAAAACTCTTCAAGAACATCAAGAAACAAGAACAAGACTTCCAAAGTATACAAGGTTGCCCAATTTTCTAATTCTAGATCTCTTCCGTTGAACAATCAATCATACGTTTTTTTTAGAAAATGGTCTTCGGATAAATCACTGCCTGTCTCTGGTCATCTCCGGCGCTAAGAGCTTAGAGGTGCCTTCATCTGTATGTACTTAACTATGTAAAAGATGAGAGAGAGAGAGAGAGAGAGAGAGAGAGAGAGAGAGAGAGAGAGANTTTCATGAGCATCCATTGATGGTCTTTTAATACCTTCAAAGAGATGCCAAGTGAAAGAGACGTTAAATTTGTTATAATAATAACGGTAATAATAATTTAGGAAAATATTATTATGACAAACTTTGTTATGATTACTATAATAAAAAAGTCATTTAGTATTGAAGTAAATGATAAAATATATAAGTGAATATATGGATTTATAATTTAACTTCGTCAAAGTGTAAATATTAATTTATATAGTGTAAGTATGAATTTATATAAAGATACTTATAAGAAAATTTTCATTTTTAATTGCTTTAATATTTTACTATATAAAATATATAAAAGAATACATCACTAAAAAGCAAGGATTTATTAACTGAAATCGATAATATATAAAAGTGAAAGTTATTTGATTCTAAAGCCATCCATATAGGATTTTAAATGAAAAATTGTATTACTCTATGTCAATTTTTTTTTAAAAAAAAATACAATGAATTAAAATTCACTTCAAACTATTGTATATAAAAATAATAATATATTTTGACTATAATATGGAATGTGTTGACAAGAAATGAAGGTACTAAAATAAAAATTTTTGCATATGTATAATTATGTTTTAATGTATAAGAAAATACATTCTATTGGAATTATATATTTGAAAATGAAGCATATATACTACGAATGAAGGAAAATAACTAAGATAATATAAAAAGGTTTATTACCAATAAAAATTGATGCTAATTGGTGGTAACATTGTCCAGGTATGACTTTAAAGGAGAAAAGTCCGTTGTGTTGTAAGAGGAACTTTTATGTTTTAAACTTAGAGAAACTCATAAACATATCTATTTTTAGTTATTAAGAACGTTTTCAATAAGATTATGTGAAATATGTTCATAAAAAAATAACGCGACTCTGTCCCACTATCAATTTTTCAATAAATACAATGGTGATTATTTATTCTTGCAAGCATTAAATATTAGAGGTAAAGACACTTTGATATAATTAGAATTAATATAAAAATTGTTGAGAGTCTAATAAGAAATATCATAAATATGAGAACACAATTTACCAACTAATGTTAAAGAAGATTAAAATAACAGAAAAGTGAAATATTATTTTATTAACATATAAAAAACTCAGTTGATTTTCAAATATATTTTTAGTATACTGTATGGATAGCTTAATTAAAATATTTTCCCCACAATGATGCAAAACAAAATATTCAACTCTTAACATGGTATATGCACTCACAATCAAAATGTAAGAAATCAAATGATACCAAAGAGTAGTAATTGCACGACTTCAGTTAAAAAGCTAGCTAAAAGGTTTTTTGGGCTGATAAAATTTCAAAATACTTGAAATTGTTAGATTAAAAAAATAGAAATTTAAAATCGTATAGAATAAATATTTTAAAGGATATATTTTTTGGCTTCTCACATGGAATTTCAAATATCAATTAGTATCACGTTAAATTTTTAAAAATAGAGAGTTTGAAATAAAATATAAATAGAATTTAATTGAGTTTATTGTACGCTATATCTTTATGTAAATATGGAATGGTTTAACCAAAAAAAAAAAAAAAAGAAAACAAATAATTTTTCATATGCATAAATACTTCAAAATGTAAACATATGCTATGGTGAAGGGAAAATTATTTTGAAAAAATATTAAAAGAAACTATTACTAATAAAAATTGAAGGTATATGATGGTAAGATCTTTCACAGTTTAATAAAAAATATTTTAAACTTATATAAAAATCATTTCATCACTCTCTATCAATCAAAAAAATTGTAAAAAATATTTCAGTAAAGAATCAAATTGTAGACATTTGAATCGCATTATCTACTAAGATAATGTAGTTAAAATACCAAAAATACAGTAAAAAAAGAGAAAATGTAAGTTTTATATTTAAAAAAATTATAGTTAAGTATGAAGAAATAAAATTTTATATTATAACATATTTATTCATCGTACTTATATATACAACTAATAAGTTTATTGTAGAAAAATATTATTTTATATTTGTAGCAGATCTATAAATTCTTTCCTCATTGTTATATATTGATAGTTGCAGATAGTTGAACCGCTATGTAAGAATAAGATGAAGACTGTGAAAAAATAGACTTAGTTTCACATGATTCCACCAAAAATATGGAACCAGTCTGCATGTTAATGACTAGAGCCATTTAAATATTGTATTACCAATGAAACAAAAAAAATACCCAATATAAAAAATATGTATGATACATTGTTTAGCAAAAAAGTGTTTTATAAAAGTAGGAAAAATAACCTTCAACAACTATGAATCACATAGTTATTTTCTTTGTTGACAGAAAAAATGTTATTTTATTTCTACTTTTCCCCTTCTATTGCAACCAAAAAATATATGGACTAAGAAAAACAAAGAGAATATAAATAACTAACGAAAATAACTAAACTCTTCTATAAAATCTCATCTTCTTCATCCAGTTTCCATCAAATATTAAAGCAACACCAGGGGTTAAGAAGTAAAAGAAAATTACACCATTATATCCATTCTAACAACCAAAGCAATACTTAGTTGTATTTTCAGATATTTTTGATATTTAGTTCTATTAGGATTGTAGACATGACATTTTAATTAAGTTTATATTAAAAGTAAAATTTTTAAATAAAAATAACTAAAATAGCAGCTTCCAATCAATTATTAATAATTTAATTTTTTAAAATACATTATACTTTAGATGCTATATTTTAAACATCATTCTAAAAGTTTTAGAATTTTGCAACTAAAATGGAAGAACAGACCGCGCGTAGCGCGGTAAATCCCTTAGTAATTATATAAAAGAAGAACTAGGGAAGTATCTCAAAATATACATGAGCCTTATTGTAACAACCCTCCGCTTGCTTCTTTCGTGTGTTCCAATGTCTTTCTCTGAGTCTGCAGACCTATCACGTATGACAGACGTGAACAGTATCTCAAAGAAACTTTAAAGAGTTGATTTATTGTTTCTTTAAATCACCATGCGATTTTTCTTATATTTTTTCCTTAATTACTCGCAAATCAATTTTCTGAAAGTCACCCATCCTAGTGTTATTTCAGCATGAATACGATTAACTATGGAGTTCTCTCATTATAGATGACTGAAAAGATAAATGCACTTAAATAACATACATAGTCGAATCAATCGTTTTAAATTCTCTGACACACTATTATGATTCTATAAATCAGCGTCTAACACTTAAGCATTATATAAAAGGTAGAAGCTTTGTCTTTCATATATTATATGGTTAAAAGGAAATTAAATTGACATTCAATTTTTAACGAAAGAAAAAATTAAAGAAAACCTTCCACTTGTTAATGGAGGTGGATGTGCCTAGATTTGATTTATTAGCTACTTTAAGTCTTTAGCGTAATTAGAGCACTAATTAGTATTTTAGTAGAAAATTAGTCATTTCTGACACGTTGCTATCATCAGCATTACTCCCTAATTGAACATGGCTTTGTTCATCATGCCCTTGACGTGAAATAAAAGGCACACATACACACTCATATTTATATGAAACAAAAAAAAAACACTCTCATATATACATACTAGCGAATAAGCCCACAAAGAAAAAAAGAAAGAATAAGCCCACAAAAATAAAAACCCAAATTAAAATAACCATCTATATTGCTAAAGATTATAATGGACATGGGCCTTTACATCAGTGGGTCTTTGGACCCTATGGTGCACTCACTCTCTAAAGACTACTAATATACAATTAGTTTTACGAAATGTTAATTTCATTTTCACCAATAGAAAACTGTGTCATATTACATCTTGAATAAAAAAGAGATTAGATGATTGATGATGACTGTAACAGATGCGGATTGTTCATCTTACTTAATGGATTTTAAAATTAAAAATAACTACGGAGATGTTGTTTACAAATGAGGACATTTTACTTATAGTATAAAGCATCTATCCTTGCACTTGAAAAAACTATTATTTAAAAATTATTTTGAAAAAACTATTTAGTGAAACATCAAGATAAAACAATATTTTACGTAGCAAATCGACCAATTATTGCATAACCTCTAATATCATCTCACGAAATTAGAATTCGTATTACAATTTGTTGTCGTGGTCGCTAATCGTATAGCAAAAGGTCCCACCAGAGTTGGGCCAAAACGGTTGGCGTTTGATCAGAAAACGACAGCCAACTTGAGAACCTCATAGTCATTACAATGACCTATCACGGGACCTACACGTTACGAATCTCAAGTTATTTCACATTTATGTTGCAATTATTCGATTGTACTTTTTTATAGGTGAAGTTCCTGATTTTTTTCTTTCCCTCGTTGTAAATATTTCTTTTATTAATTTGTTTAACACTCTCGTTCGTCGTCCCGTGTGTCACGACGTCTCTTTCAATAAATATGCACGACCATTAAGTTCGACGGTCAAAAGCGCTATTTCATAAAATTTTAAATAATTGATATATTTTCTATGCAAATCACATGACATTTCGTTGTGTTTTGTTTGTACATGCACGATTTCAGAAATAACATCTCCAAAAATCACTCATCTTTGTATTACTCCAGTGATGAGGATGGATTGAATACACTCTTCAGATTCACCTCAACTTAAAGAGACTTAAACATAATTTAGATAAGATGGGCCTTTGGTACGTTGGACCCATCAAAGGATGTATTTTGAAAAAGGTTCGATGAGGTTGAAGGTTCGTCGCATACTTCTGTCCATGAAGAGAGCATTGACTGTGCCAATATCACCTTCAAAAAGCATTAAATGCACCCTAGATATGCGGACATTAATTGTGCCGAACTCTTTCATATAGAGCATTAAGTACTACGACATCGTGTAGATAGCTCGGCGAAGTACTCATGACATAAGATTACGATAGCAGTCTTACTTCCCTATAAATACTGAAGGAAGATCATAAATTAAGACATACATAAGCTTGGAAAGAAAAAATTTCCGCTAAAATACTTGTAATCTAGAGAGAGAAACGATTAACGAGTTTCACCTTTCAATAACACCAAAGCCTCAGTCTAAAAATCGAGTAGCTCCATAAATTGTTCTTCGAGAGTTACTTCATTTTAGCAAGATTTCTGACCCTAATCAAATAACCACAATAAGTCTCATCAACTCTTCCTCGCCTGAATCAACCACCAAGTATAAAGTCAACAAACCAACCTAAAATCATTTTATATAGAACCTCAATTCAATATCCATCATAAACACATTTAACTGCATAATTCTCTTATAATAATTATTCGAAAAGATCAAAGTATGTTTAACAATATAGATAATCAATTCAATTATTTTAATCTTTATTCGCTACTATTTTCTTCATAAAGCGGAGTTTCACCTTGAGCCCCACTTAATAATTACAATTCTTAGACAGGACAAGATGATTGTCTCATCCGGATGAATTTCTTTGTATAATATAAAGCTATGATCATGTTTCGGTTGATTCCTTTTTTTTTTTTTTTTTTTTTTTTC